>JAHZNG010004354.1:0-10709 GCA_027744375.1 Orchesellides sinensis
AATTTTAATTGAAACCATACAAAAGTCGGCTACAAAACAACTTCTGAACCTTTGTAATGACTTCGCGAAGGATACGTTGAAATGCCGTTTATGTTAGGTCTAGTTCTATAGAAGTCTGTGGAACTGATATGAAATGAACCATGAAAATCCTGAAATATGTTTCTACGGGGCTGAACAAGTTAGCCCCTTAATACTTAAAGTCAACTTTTATTCAGGTGTAATATATTCTATACAATTTTATCGTTGTAAGTTTTAATGTAATCATAATATCGCTTAATCAATAAAAATGTTGTACTATATATTTTGCATAAAAACGCAGGGATGAGTATTTTGCTATTTTATTACGTGTAACAAGACGAGGAAAATCGGAGATTATGGACTAAAGCTAGGATTAACATTTTCTGTTGTGTTCAGTTCACTTAAAAGCGTTTTGTGTATTTAATTAAGAAATAATGTACAATATAACCTTTATATACGTCTTCCACTTTATAACAAGTCGTATTCAATAGTGGGAACGTTAATAATATGAACCAGAAAAAAACGAAAATATAAAATGCGCATAAATGTTTAATACTGCAGTTAAAAATCATATCTTAAAAACGTCGCTGTAAATATAGTACTTGTACGTGGTATGAGAGGTTACTGCAACAAGAAAAATTGGTAGTGTTGGGTATTTGGGTGAAGATCGCATGGTCAGTACTCCCACATGCATAGATACATGGCCAAAAAATATCTTCGTGTGCTTATCAGCCCCTAAGTCGAATCAGAGTTTGTACCGACGCAAGCCATTCTCAATAGTTTTTCCTTTTATATAAGGCTGGAGCTTAGATCTGTTCATTGGTGTCACAAATTTCCTGGCCTGTCATAACGAAAATTAAATTAATGCTAGCCTGTTAGAAACTCATGTGGTTTTAAGATATTGAGGTTATCTTTAAAAATTACTTGATGAATCCATGAAGATTTGCAACATTGAGTAGCGCTCCATCGTTCACCTGGGTCAGCTACTAACAATTGCTTGATTAAATCTTTCGCTTCAGAAGAAACTCCGACAAAGGACTCCGTGGAAAAACGATAATGACAATTAATGATGTTCGCACTTGTTTTCTCAAAGGTTTCACCTTGGAAAGGAAAGGTTCCGCTGGAATTTTATAATTTAAAATGGGTTAGATACATATATTCAAACGCTGAATACATCATTGGTAAGTAAATACAAAAATATTAAACATTTACCTCAAAATAAGATATATAAGAACTCCAACGCTCCACATATCTGAGAAAATGGAACATTTCTGCCTGAGCAAGACCTCTGGTGATGCAAACTCAAAAAATGGCAACGTCACTGGAAGGTAGTCTGGAGATCCTTCAGCTACATAGCATGCATCTCCGAAATCAACTAGTTTAAGGACGGGTGGCAAAACAGTCTTGTCAATTAAAATATTGGTTGGCTGTAGGAATGAAACAAATTAGATTAGTAATTCATTCATGATACTTTACACAAAACTATGTTATTATGATGGAGTTATTATGGAATTATGTAAACGTACCTCTATATCTAAATGAGCGATTTCCAACTCGTGAATATGTTCCAATGCTTGGAAAAGCTGATGCATGAAAGCTGCTACTGTGTATTCCATGTAAATGTCTTGCTCGCAAAGGTAGGAGAACAAAGGAATTCCAGGAACACTGAATCATAGAAAGAAACATAATAAATTTATTATTGAATGCTATAGTATGAATTATGATACTTTGGAATTTTTTTCTTACTGTTCCATAACGATGGCCGTATACATTGAAGTCTCGCAATAGGCCTGCCCTCGAACAACATTTGGATGTGAAATCGCAGTAAGAATCTGGAATTCTTTGACAATTAACTGCTTCTTCCATCTTTTGCGATGAACAAACTTGACTGCTAACTCCTCTCCCGTGTCTATATTTTGACATTTCCTGATAATGCTAAACCTTCCACGACTGATGTCTTCTAGCTCAATGTAAGTCTTATGGAACTCTTTATCCTTTGGCGTTGTTGTTGTCTCCGATGGACTATCTTTTCCTTTACTCATACTTTCATTATTGATTGATTTGCAAAGATCAGAATTGGACGAGGATGTGTCAAAGGCTTTAGGGGTCATTGGAGAGAGAATAGGGATTATTACGCTTTCCGTCGGTGGGCTCGGCTCACTTTTGGTACTCCCTTCACCATGAGCAATTATACGGAATGAGTACATTTGTCCTGGAGTAAGATGATGGATTCTACATTTACATTCGGCTACAACGGAGCAACTGGTCCATAGATCGGATTCTGCTATACAATGTTGAACAGTATAAAATTTGACTATGCTTGACCGGGTGAAGCTAGTTGGCGTCCATGTCAATTCTACGTATTCTATGTCAACCGCAGCAACCGTGGGAGTGGATGGTTTTGCAGGAGGAACAGCTTCAAATTTTAAAACAAGATAAAAGTGAGAATTAATATTAAACCATTCCTTTAGCACTAAACTTATAAATGCTACTTTGGTGATGGGTTACCTGTTACGCTTATCACAGCAGATGTGGTAGAGCTACCAGCATCATTGGAAGCTGTACAAGTGTACCTTCCCGAGTCAGATAACCTACACTCCTCAATTTGAAGGATGCATGTACCATCGCCCTCACTGAAAATGACTTGATGCCTTGGACCAGTTCTTATAACGTGACCAAACGCATCCTTCCAGAACACAACCATCGGCTCAAATTTATTGCTTGGAGTCATGCAGAGTTGACATTGGAGAATGACAGTTTCTCCACTAAGACACTTGACATTTTTTAATTCGCGACAGAAAACTGGGGACGACTCATCAAACAAGTCCATCACATCTTCAACAGAGCCCGTTCCAAACAAACCCATAATTGGACTAGCACGGATAGCATCATCTTTGGGTTCAGAAACTAAGGGAGCGGGTGGCTCTTTATCTCTTTTGTTAAAACTTGGACGCTTAAATCTAAAAGACCATGGCTTTTTAATGTGTGACTGGTCCAGTGGGTTTTGCAAGATGTGTGCTGGGATCCAACCGTCATCATGGGGGTAAATGAGTTTCCTAACAAAATAAAAGTTTTTCTCTTTGTCAAAACCAAGAATTTGGACTGATTCTCCTTTGTGGACGGTGACTTCATCGGCGTTTATTGCTTGGAACTCGGCGGTAACTTTTACCAGCGAAGTGGGTGGGATGGGTATGGATATTCCCTTGGTACCATTCGGGATGTTGAAGATCTAGAAAAAACATGAGGGAATATTATTGACCATCATGCAACTATAGCTGTGACTGAACCCAATCATTAATGTTAATCATTATAAACCAATTAGTTTTGTGTAAAACATGTTAACATTGTTATTTGTACTAGGTTGATAACTGTTATACTGGAAACCATTTCAGGTCATGCTGGTTAATTGGTTAATAATTATATAAAGGTAAATGGTTTTTAATAGTTTATACAGCACAGCAGGTTAACACGTACCAAGTAGTCATGTTATTGAACACGGCCGATTGGCCATTCCTGTCAGAAAATTTCGTTAGTCTAAAAAAGCTATTTTACAATCATTAAAAGCTCACCGTGAGTATATTATATATTGCATCGCATCAAAATAGTTATTCTGGAGAGGGTAAGTCCAACTTCAGTGGTTATGAAATAAAAGTTCTTTTTATATACTAGATTTCGTATATACAAGAAAATTTTTAATGCAAAATATGCTCCCTGGCCATTATATGTATTATGAGAATTCTCATTATTGAACCAGAAATTACAAATAAGTGATGTCCCCAGTAGGTAAGTTGATGTCCTGCATACCATGAAGCCAAATAAAACGATATAAGCAACCCCAAAGCAAAAGACTGTACCTGAACCCGTCTATGAAAAAACGTGTGCAATACCAGTTTAGGGTTTGATGTGACGGATTCCGACCATCGTCGTCCAAGATTCCATTCAAAATTTTGAGCGTTATCATTTTTACTATTTTGCATATCCTCATCAGTTACATAGCCAGGGCTTCTAGGTACGTCCATATCACTGGTCATTCCTTCATTTATTACGCATGATGACATCGGTGGGATCACAGAGGTAGCAAATCGGCCACTGGAAGACCGCCCTTTGGATCGTAAAGACGTTCGCCAGCTATTTAGCATATTTTTCTTGGAGGATTTGGTATGGGGTGTTGACGAAGGTGAATTGGAATGTTTATGAGGAGGATGAATCAATATCTGACTAGACTGTAGATGATCTATATCTGTAGGAGAAGAAGGGCCTCCATCAATTGAACTTTGAGCTAATTCAGAGCTAGAAAGCGGTGCTGAAGTGGCGTCAAATGATACTCTGGATAATTTTGGTGTACGAGGTGCACTGGTATTATGAGAACTACTAGGTGTGGCAATAAGTGAACTCATCAAAGCGCTCTGTTGTAGTTTAGTCAAAGAGGAATGGTCAAATGCAAGAGGTGAGGTGCAGCCAACGAAAGGTGTAGGAACTACTGATACTGTGGCAGTGGAAGCAGCGATCACTGTCTTGCTTTGTTCAGGACTACTCCACAAATCTGGGGATGAACTGTATTTACAATACAATTTTTAACGTATATCTCAACAACAAAGCAATATTTCACACGCAAACAAAATACATACATATCCACAAATAAACAACATGAAAACAAAACAGTCGTAAATTGTTAATTTCACAAGTTAGACATCACAAGAGTTAAAAAAGTTACATCTCTGAGAGAAATCAAGACTAAGATTGTCAAGAACAGGTCAAGAGAAAGTCCGTAACCAGAAAATATGTAGATGTTAGTCCTTATCGAGCTTAAGAGAAAAGCATAAGCAAAGCATTCCTTTCAAGGAACAAACTCATAAATGCAAACTTGTCTTTGTCATTTAATAAACTTAGCTCATACAGTCGGTAACTTAAAACGTATGTATCATGACAAAAGTCTAAACATGCTATTAGTAAAAACACAAGACAAATTACTAACTTAATAATAATTTAAACCAATACTTTCTTATACAAAACTAAACACAAAACATATGAAGCAATCGTGGAGTGTGGAGAAAGTAGGAGGCTTGGTCAGATGGCATGACGCTGTTGGCTGGCGATGATTTTAATCAGTACAGTATGCATGGCCATTAAATGAGCAATAAATATTTCTACAAAACTCTCGACTTTTTTTGTACTTGTTGAATACGAAAATCAGTCCAATATATTTTTTCTGGGATCTTTTCTGCCGAAAACATTATATCATAGATTACAACATTTTTCATCCACAAAAATTGGGGATTACATTCGATTTTTATTTACAACCCCTTTTCATTTTCCTATATTTTTTGTAAACTGTAAAAGATTCCCATTTCCCTTCAAATATCGTCAAGTATTTTGCAGTCACAAAAATGAATACAACCAAAAAACACGGTTTATAATTTATATAGCTTTGTATGTAGATAACTCTGCTGGTTTAACAGTAATATTCGCTGTTTTACAAGTATTCTTGATAATTACTTTTAGATATCCTTCTTCTAAAAAGCTCTACAGCTTAATAAGATTCGCATGAATAAATTCCCTACATACAGTTAATCTATTGTATAGTACATTTTATGTATGTGTCACGTTTATATATCAATACACTAGTAAAAACAAATCATACATGTCAGCGCGATTCTTAGTCTACCAGCTAGTAGCACGATAAATACAACTCTTAGAATTAAATTCTTCTACAAAATCAAAAAATCAATCTTAAAGTATCTCCCTGTGCTTATTTTGGCCATCATACACATCTATTTTTGAGGTTTTAGCTTTGTTTTATTGTTAAACTCTAAATATATGTCCGCTGGCTGAACTCATTTAACTCCTTGTCACTAAAAACGCAGTTATAACAAAATTTCTTTTAAGTAGTTATACTTTACTTGGACTTCAAGTTTCTTAAAATACAACGTTTAAAGTTTAGAAACCGTATGCATATAAGCAAACTCGGAGTCTCTCAAAAGCTTGCTTGTGTTTTATACACCATATCATTAACCACAATTCTAATTACCCATTAATGGACAAACCACGTAAATACATTTACTATCTGAAGTTCGATTTGAAAACCGAGACATATTGTGTAGCAGAACAGCCTACATACTTCTGATTCTTATTTGGTTTTACAATTTGTAATTTCTAGCTTCAAGCCAGTTTTAATTTTTTTCAAGCTCAAATATCTGTAATTTTTATAGATTTATGTGGAACGTAGATCGCTCTTTGAAAATCTAAAACATGAAGATAGACGTTCATTAATTCGCGTAGCTCTCCACAGTTTATGTACATATTGCGTTTTTTGTATATAATCAATTAATTTTCCAGTAATTTAAGGTACATGTAAACACTACACAACAAGCACTCACATCAAATCTCACATTTTTCATAGTTGACTTTAACAAAGTAGTAGTCCCTTTATGTAAGTAAGTATATATATAACTCTGCATGGAAGTTATTTTCGTCCTTAAGTATTGTAAAGTAACAACGGGTAAAGTACATTACTGCTAATAATTATGTATAGGAACCATTGTATGCAATTTCAAAAAAATAAAATACCATTCAAAATTAAATCTATACACTATAGCTTTCTAAAGAAAACGTGATCGCACTGTGTAATCTTACTTCGTCTAAGGTATAAAATAAGTTTTTAATCAGTTTAAATAATACGTCATGTATTTAAGTGTCTATCTATATCTATTATCTATGAAACTGACTTAATCATGTATAATAATTACCAGATGAGACCATTTCATGGTGTGATGAGTTAATAAAATGTTCTGCGAACAATGCGACAGTATAATAGAAATCATAAACCTTAAAACTGATAAATTTAATAAACAAACTTTCACATCGTTATATTATGTGATGTTTAATTCTATGTGTAGGTAACATCAAGAAAGGTAAAGGTAAAATATCTACCAGCACAGGACCTAAAGGACATTTAAAAATGCATACTTATATGGCGATTAAAAATGTCAAATAGTGTGCAACAGTCTACAAAGACCTTTTGGTGATGTGCATTGTGAAAAACACAAATTCAGGTTGATTCACAATTATACAGCACATAAGATAAGTGCAACATCTATAATCAACCTGTAATTATGGGAGAACTAGTTATCACCATAAAATCCTTCGCCGGTCCTTTCCTTAGTAAAATTCAGATATAAGAAACATTCAGCATTCCATTTTGCATGCACCAACATGATAATATCTTACAGTTTAACCTTTCACCGTAGTCATGATCAGTCTAATAAATTACCTTAGATAATTTTTACTGAATTACGTTTTCAGCTTTCATCTATTTTTTGCAATCAATTAAGACGATTCGTTTTTTTGCAATATGTTCTGTCCCGCAGACTATGAGCAATCAAACATTCTCCAATGTGTAGCAAGAGTAAAGAGAGATAAAGTTCACTCAGAAAAATGTGAAGATAAGTAATAAATAGATTTTGTGGCCAATATTTTACTTAGTTAATTTTATGTACTACATTTCATATTATATGTATATGTTTAAAAACCCTGAAAAGTATTGATAGCCATATGCCATGGCGTTTCGTTCCAAATCTAGGTCTGTTTCAAGACATGTATGCATGACTTGTGGAAATTCAGAGCTAATTCTTGATTGAAATAAAACTCCTTGAATTTAAAATGACCAAAGATAATAATGAGTCACTCAAGTCTGAAGATTTAAAACAGACATTTACAAGCTAAAAAACCTCTAAAACTGTCCATCTACTCTACTCCTCCCGACTTTGCTTGCAAGTTGCAACGTCAATTTCTACATGGTTTCAATAAAAGGGACAGTAGAATCACATGAGGAAACTAAGCATACACATACTAAAGTTATATACATACTTTGGTTTTTTTTTACCGTGTAACAAGCTATTATCTTCGTTAGGTAATAAAGATATTGGCAAAGCAATGCAGTCATTACAATCAATGTGTGTGTTTACTTGAAGCATTAATCATCATCACTGTAAATTTAACCTAATAACCTGGCTGTGGAGCATTAAATGTATATATAAAGTAGTTTCTAGTAAACTAATAGTCCGCACAATTGACCAACTGATTCCACCCTTTACAAGTTTATACTTTTTACTTGAGTTTTGAATTCGGAAACACTTAACCAGAATCCAAAGCTTTCTCTTTCCTTTTAATAAGTTCATCGTATATGTACTTTAGTGAACTACATAACAATCAACTCTACTGGCATTTACATGAATAGACAAATGCAGTAAAACGGACGTGTTAACACACATAATTGTCTAATTTATCTGGAAACTCTCCAGGTGGGTAACACATAAAGCGTAATAAATGTAAAACTTTAATCTTAAGTTTACTGAATACCTTATTAATGATTTGTCTATTGGAAAATTTGTTTAAACAAAAAAATCTCCGACTATCACTGATTTTATTTAAGAATGAATAACATGATTTTGAGTTTTTTCTTATTTTAAAATTTTGTTAAAAGAATATTGTGGCGTGTTTTAGCTAGATTTTGCAGTTAAAAGTAAACAACCGAGTTGATTAGTTTAACGATGTAAACTTGCTCGAAATTATAAGAACACGTAATTAAAAGTGAATACAGCTACATCCTTACTCCGCATTATAACCAGACCCAAGTATATTTAATAATATGGGTTCGCTTCTTTCTATTTGCTGGCAGCCCCTTTGATGAGCATACACAGTTATCCGTACTAATAAATACACTGATAATGGGTAGGATTACTATAAGATTATTGTATGATAATAGTCACAGACAAGTAATACAAATATGTATACGCTTTTTAAGACTATGGTGGTTTGGTAAATGGTATATGCTGGGTAAGAGTAGAGTTAAGAGATTAAAAACTTTCACGGTGGGTGGTATAATGTCTACAGAGACAGACAGAGCATAAAATCTAGATAACTACCTACGTAAAGTTGTAGTTTTGACTATTAAAATCTGTCCCAGTTTATACTATAGTAGGAAAGAAGTAAATGACAATAAATAGATTCCAAAAATTTGCTTTACAAGATTATATGTATAATAATGCTGAATAGTAGTGTAGTAGAGTATAATTAGCGCGCATACTTTACAAACTTTTAAAATTAAGTAATGAGTACCAAGTTAAGAAGTAGTAAGATTCTAATAATAATATTCTTTTAGAATTTTTACAGTGTAGCTATAGTTGTTATAAATAGTAGTTTTTAGCATAAGTAGTAGTAGTAGGAGTGAAGAGGAGAAGACTTATTTTTTTATTTGGTTTGATTGACTGTTTCAATTTTTTGTGGTGGAGTCTTGATGCTTGGAAGAGTTTCAGCTCAACTTTATGCAAGAAGAGAGGATTTTTTATGTTTTTTACTTTGTGAATACTTACACTTCCTTCGTCAGCTTATTCTTTTGGTACTTGATGGGTGACTGGATTGCTTTGAGGAAGTCCTTCTGCGTCTGAAGTATGTTCTGAAGTTGACCTATCCATTCATCACGACTCTCTTTGGATGACGTTTGACATACAAATGATAGATTGGGCTTTTTAGGGTCAGTGGATCGTAGGATGAATTTACAGGGATCTCCGTCATCGACTGTTTCCGTCAGACTCATTTTGTTTACCTGAAAATCACACCAACATATATATACATTGAAATGGAATTTCTGGCTTAGAGCAAGAAAGACAAAAAATACTATTGTAGAAAAGCCACACACATATAAACAGAGACATAAAGCCCACTAAAAGAGATGAGCTTTGATAAATCAGTTTTTTATACATCTTATGCAACATTTTGTGTGTATGTACGCAAATCACTCAAACTCAACAGAATAATCTGTCTCTGTTTGTTTGTATAGAACGCAGATTTCTTTTAGAGAAGTTCTATGCCACAACAAACACGTTTTGGTATCATGGGCAGACAGATAAGTGCTACAAGAGAAGACGGACGACGGGAGAAATCGAAATTAATCTATATATATAGTTTACCAAAAAAGGAAACTAGCCCATGACATGGCAGACAAGTTTTTTTCTCCAAGCTTTACGTTTACTCACGTTACACAAAATGCATTTACTGTTGTATGGACTATAGAGCAGGTTCGCAGAAAAAGGATGAATAATAACACGTCGGTCGTAATAAGTCGAAATAAAAATAAAAATTCTGCTATCTTTTATACTGAAATACATATGCTCTTAAGTGGCATTTCTTTTACCTTTCAATATAAATCTAAATAAAATCTCTATGCATTTTCTTGTTCATGTAGATTTTCAAGGTTGCCTTTATAACATGAGCTCTATTTTAATTCGTCTGTAATTAAATTCCACTACAAGTACATTAGGTATGTCTGGTGATCATCACATTGTCGTCTTATAGTCGCATTCGCTTACATTAACTTCATTTACTGTTTTCCAGGGAGGGTCAATCACTGATTTATTTTATGGCAAAATTAAATTAGGAAATGTACAACAGCGTATCCAATTCGTTGTTTTGTAGTTAACAATGTTTTTAAGTTACAAGTACAGGTTTCTCTTTTATGATTTGCGAAATCAGAAACGTGATATGATTATGGGTTTAATGCCTGTAATAATAATACTATTATTCTATTCAAAGTAAAGTAATATGACAAAGGAAATATATTACATAAGGATACATATACTTGCTTCGATTTATATTTTCACAAAACATGCATGCATCCTCCTTGATTACTTTTT
>JAHZNG010004355.1:0-18017 GCA_027744375.1 Orchesellides sinensis
GCCAGACTTAGACACATGCATGAACAAAGTACATAAATGATAATAGTGGAATAACGTCAAGAGTGAGGATTATTTTTTACATAGGCTTTGTTGCACATTCTGAAAAGGTTCCAAGTACAAATTACAAACACCATTTTCCTACACGTTCTCTAACCTACTTAAACTGCTTAACTTACCTATTTAAAATACCATCCCTAAAAGCATCCAGTACCATCTTAGTCACATTGAGACTCAGAACTGCTAGTGGAAACTCGTGAATCGGGTGTCTTGAGAGTTTCAAAATTTCTGGAGCTAGAGTTTCTTTGGTTTCTTGAGCAGAGGACAAGTATAGCAATTGAAGAGCTCCAAACATGCCAACACCTCTGAGATCACTGGCAGGATCTTGACCCTATTAAAGTGGAACAGTATTTGTAATCAGTTTAATTTGCTTAAATGTAACAGTTATACTTTACAAAGTTCATGACAGTGATTATTGCAGTACCTGGAATCCGATTTCTTCCCAATGAGTACCGTACCGAGGACATGTGGGATTCTTTGTCAGAAACACATATATGCTTTGCAAAATCCTCCTGTGTACACTAACATCATTGTTCATTGGACCTGCAAACAAGCACAATAAATACATTAACATTCTTACTTTGTACAAATTAAATCGAAATCTTTTTGTAAAATTCCGCTTACACGCTGCAATTGCAAAAATGAGCTCTTGCTCAAAAACCAAGGAAGGATTCAACGGAGGAGTTCCAACAAGTCCTCTAAACCGACCACTCAGCTTTCTGTTCACATGTGGTTTAATATGCTCACTTCGAGTCTAAGCAAAACAAAAACAATCGATGGTGAATGATTAAGATTTTCGTAGATCATTAAACATCATGCTAACTTAAACTTTTGTTAGCATTACCATGAGATTCTGCATGTCATTCGTCATAAAGTATGACCAAGATTCCGTAAAGTTGATTGGAATGGAGTTACTACATTCAAAGTTGATACTCTGCTTCAGATTCATTACGTCCGGTGTAGATCGCCACTCATTCTCTAAATCCTGGAAGCCTCCATCTCCAAATCTAATAACATTACAATGTATTATAATTTATTATAATTAAACATTTAATTTCAAGGGCAAGAAAAAAACATTTCAGAACGTAGTTTTGAATGACATACCCATGATGATGTGATAGAGAGTCCGAGGACGTTGTTAGTTTCTTGTCCCTCGCATGAATGCAGCTCAGATTGATTTCCTTCGAAGACTGAGTCTTTCCGTTATGCCTTTTCTTCATTTTAAAATATAATCAGATCCAAACCGAAATAAATGGTGCCGATCTAAGTAACAAAATAAAAACAAATCAAAATCGTTAGCAATCTTTCGTCAAAGGACATTTAAGAAATTATTACTCGGGATGAGTCATCTAAAGCGAAGATGAGTCAACAGTTATTGTGCCATAGAATTATTATTAGCA
The DNA here is from genome assembly GCA_027744375.1 of Orchesellides sinensis. NCBI lineage: Eukaryota > Metazoa > Arthropoda > Collembola > Entomobryomorpha > Orchesellidae > Orchesellides > Orchesellides sinensis. Next base: position 1,458 of record JAHZNG010004355.1, read on the forward strand.
TAAATATTATATAATCGTCTTCAGTTAACTATTTAACTTGACTAACTTTGGTATTGGAAACTTTAATAATCAAATGTTTAATCACACAAATTACAATTTGACACGGCCACCCGGCGTTTTGAAATAGGTCAGCTGTGCACCATATGATTATTTCAACTTTTGTTAATCCTGTTCCTAATTGTTAATCCTCTCAAACCAAGCAGGCGATAAACGTCATTTATTTACTAAAAATCAAACAAATTGTTTGGCATGACAACTAAGATTGCTGCCTACATGCTATAAAATCTTCGTTCAGTACGCAAACCCTTACAATGCACTCTAAACCTGTATGAGCTCATTTCATGCCAGATCCAGTTTTTGTAATCTTGTTAAGCCAATATAGGAAATGCGATTTCAAACTTCCTCCGGCATACTTTTTTTTATACTTTCCCTGTTTCAATAATCTCATTAAAATACCTTGCTTGACATGTAATCTCAAGCTTAGCTTCCTCTTCATCTAGTTTTTCATATATGTTTGTTTTCTGAAACGGTAAGTTTATAAACGCTTAATTACTTTATGTATGCATACTTGCAAATGCAAAGCCTATGTAAAAAATAATCCTCACTCTTGACGTTATTCCACTATTATCATTTATGTACTTTGTTCATGCATGTGTCTAAGTCTGGCACTATTCCATTGACGGTCATCCCCCAGTGACTTTAAATCACAACATCCTGTTTCATTTCATATGCTACGTTCATAAAGCATTCCTATGTTTGTATGATGATCATTTAGCAAAAGGTGGTGTGTGGTCATCATTATCATCACCATCCGTCTGTGCCATATAAACCGTAATCACTACCGTATCCTATCACCTCAATCCAGCTAAACATGCGAAATTCCTAGGATTTTGCCAAGAAATGGCTATTTTCTCGCAATTGATGTGAGCTTTGGTGTAGGTATGTAAATCCTTATGAAAATGGATTTCAGCAGAGGGGACGGAAAAGGAAACTACGGGCAAGAAGCTATGATGCAACACTAAACGCCTTTTTATCATGTAAATTGCTTCACACACGTGCACTAATTTAATACAGCCAAACACACAAGGACGCTCTTTTTGATTGAGCACAAACACAGTATTAACCTAAAAATAGTATGTTTCCCTAATGAACTGATAAATACCTATCTACATATTTGTAGTCACTTTTTAAAGCAGTAATAGATAAGTTGTAGTAAATAGTGCCATTAAGGATTTAATTAGGAGATAAAATACATTTTACATGGTGATACAGTAATCTGTTGATAGGATTGATTTACTACAAAATGCTTTGCAATGATTTCTTCTGCTTGCGAAAGGATAATATGTAGTAAAATGGTAAAGTGCCAATAAGTTGGTATACGGCATGTCAATAAAGGTAGAAAGAAGCTTACGTCGGCACTATGGCAGAGAGGTTTATGGGGGATGTGTTGCCGTATTACAACTTTCTTTATGATTGTGTTTTATGTGATAGGTTTCTTACTTATATTGAATTATTCTCGTTTTATACATGAATCATTTATCTGTCTAGTGTAAAAAACAACACCACATTTTAGAACAGTCCTTTATACTTTTTATTAGACGTAAAATACCTTTTTGAGAGAGTTTGTATTGCAGGAGGAGTGGAAATGCAATGTAAAATTAAAAACTAAAAAAGACTAAAAGGAAATGAATGGAGGAAGAAGACGACACGTACAAAAAGCGGTTGTCGACTTAGAGAGTGAAGATGAAAAAACATTATGTTGTGTTGACACTCTTGAATGAATATTGATGAGAAACAATTTCAACGATTATTTGTACACTGTCAATGAAATAAAAGCTGTGAAATGAATGCTAAGAAGGAATATCGATATCTAATCAACATCAAACATCGTCATTAAAACGTTAAACGCTCATAATCACATAAACACTACGTCTATGTAAGTGCATACGGGTGCATGACACGGTGCATGTGTGACAATGCAAAAATATAAGTATGCAAATGAGATAGTGGTACACGATGTGATTTTAGCGTTTTTTTACTGACGCAAGCTTAAGATTAACTAAATGGCAAAGGTATCTCTGTGGATGACTTTTAGCGTAAAAAGTAAAAAATGATTGTACTAGCTTATATGCACTTTATCTGTTGTCAGGTAAGATGTAACTTGTGTGATGCTATTTTACACTTACGCCCAGGCGACATTAAAAACGTTATAAAAATGCATGTTTACAAGGAATAATTGTTTAATTTCCCCTTTTCCCACGCACACTTAGCATTCCTTCGAAATTCCTTCTTAAAAGCTGTTTAAAGAAGTATAGTGACAAGATCGCTTATATGCATCCTATTTGTAACCACATCACGCATGCATATGAATATTTTCAGTTTTCCTAAAAATGATATATGTTCATTCATGATTTTTCAGTGAATGAACCTCCAAATTCTTTATTCATTCGTCAACTCACCTTTGACGGTTAGATTAATTGGATGTCATCCCAAATACGGAAGACATTCAATCCGAAAATGGACCAAGAAGATATTAGCTGATTGGAACCTAATTTCAGTATCCGTATAAGAGTTGTAAGGCACGCACGCACGGCTCCCGGTAGTAGTGTGTAGTACTTATAACTGATCTTAGTTTACAATGATCAGTCGTACTGAGTTCTTTTGTTTTGGTATATACTTTCTTTTATGCTGAATATTTCTTTGACGGCAAGTTTATCAAGAACTAGTTCATCTTTCAAGGTAAACTGAAGACAATACAGAAAACAAAACACGGAGATTTTCCCGTTCCAAAATACATCAACTTGTTATAAATTGTAATCAGACTTGCACATAAACTATTCCCTACACAATGAAAAACAACAACTCAATCAATGATGAACTAATTACAATGTCACAACAAATACACTCAGTTCATTATTTAACGTACTCTATCTGAACCAAAAAGGAGTACTACTGTCAAAAGCGCACTATTATCATCGTTGAGATGATGACATATTACTGTAGCATACTAACACTTTGCTGTACACATATATCATACTTTTTTAGAATAATGTGTATTTAGACAAAGCATGTCTGACGTGCCGGCTACTACACTTCTACTTTTTCCATTCACTCCAATAGCCCTGAGAAGTATATTGGAAACACACCCGTGTCCATTAACAAAATGGGAGAAAACGAATACTCCCAACTTTCAAGGTTATCGAGGGTTCATACACTCGATATGCATAACTTATAGGTGACAGTAGCAGTGGTGGTGTAGCTAGAATAATAAAAATTAAAGAAAACCTGTGTCAGTATTCAGTATATAGTGGAATATCAATAATCAAGCTATGAGTTTGGTTGTTTGTATAACGTAACAGTAAACTGCCAAAAAGGGGTTAGTATTGATCGACAAAAAAACCTTTGCTTTTCTGTCGTCGTGCCAAACATGTAGTAAAAAATTGTGTCAATATATGTTTCTATATATATATATATATTGCCATTATTAATACAGCACACACAACAAACAGGTAACTCCTATCGTATTAAACTGATAGATAATATATAATTGGAAGTTTCTTTATATTATGAATTTACTTTTGCCTTGCTAAAAAAATGCACTTTGTTGTGTTTACATATGGGCACAGCTTCAATTACAGAGGACAATAGAAACTCTAAAGAAATGATGATGGGATTGTGAGATATGATTCAAGTATAGTAGCAACTTACTTGTTTGTGTGTCTCTCTCTATTAATGTACAACCATGAAGAGAAAATGATGTGCACTTGTGATAGTTCAGTTTTACTAAGCGTGTAATCTTTTACTTTAAAATATCTGTTAAAGTTTTATTACTATGTATGTATCACCAGAGAAGCACGTAAGTTATTACTAATAACTCCCCAAGATAGACATGTTTTGTTGTTTGGCTGGCTATTATTATAACAAAGATTGTAGCATGATTCCATTATACTCATTTGTGTGATCACGTAACCAAGTGATTAGTCAGAGTGGCACAGCTAAACTTAAATGTTACTAGTGTGCCACACTACTACACTTTCAGACTTAACTTCCTCTTTTCACACTAAATCCCCAGAGACACCATTAGTGTTTATTATGGATAGGGGTTTATAACTGAACACTACTTGTTATGAGTTTCTAAACGAGACAAACACCGTTTTATTGTCCGGATCTCCTTGTGAAATAAAATGTTCCCATATAAGGAATACAATTGATATGTTACATTTTCTAGGGTACATATACACCTGTCATACATAAATGTGTAACGTTCTGCTTTTTCAGAGGGTTCGCACAATTTCTTTGTGAATTACAGTTTTGATTGAGGAAATTTTGAATTATTGTATAACTCATGGGACTGATGAACTATAACACGGTGGTTACGGTAACTGATGAATTTGGACTGTAGCTGATGAACTGCTTACAAACATGATTAGATAAAAGAGTTCATCAGACTACATAATAATTTTTTAGGGAAAATTCACACACTCTCTCGCACACACACTTTTTGTCAGTCAGTCAGTCACACACCATCTAAAAATGTGGTATTTCTCAGGACAACGCACTGCACACATAATAACGAAGCTCTGAACACACCAAAATGCTTTTTTTGTATGTTACTACCAGTCCGGTCCAAGACTACCTGAGAAGAAAAAATGCCTCTTTTTCTCTCTATAGCAATTTGAGAGTTGTATTTTGTAGTAACAGTTGTAGTATGCAATGGAATAAAAAATGCTACCTATAACACTTATGTACAATGGATACGTACATATTGCATAGGTGTAAGAAACTATCCGCATCCAACAACGCTCTTCTTGTGTCTCACGCTTTTCCTCTCTTGTGTATAGTAAAATGATGCTAATATGCTATCAAGGCTGATATTATTCGTTTTGACTGAAGGCAATTCAAACAGTCAAAAGGCGAGCGAGTTCTCTCTCTCTGGGTTTGCTTCCCGATTCCCTAATCCTTACCACACTTTCCTTTCATCCCATTCCAGAATTCATGAATTCATCTGTGGGTATGCGTTATACCTAATAAATGGAGTGTACATATAGTAAGGTAACCATGTATTACTCGCAAGTTTATAATATAAGTATGTCCAATGATATCCCTAAGAGCTTAGCAGTTATCCAACTTTTGGGCATATTTCATTGCAAACCGTGTATGGATATTGCTATGTGTACTGGTAGCTGTAAGAGAGAGTAGGGGAGAGAGAGAATGAAGGAATTTATTTTCTTGACTGTTAACGAGAACCAGAGGTGATGTTACATCCACTTGAAAACAACGTGCTCTACACCTTATTATTCCTTTCATGGAGAATTAGGTGATAATAATTTGTCCTAGTAAGGAATGCTTTTTGGAGGTTAGACGATTAATTTATGAAAGGAGAATACAATGAAAGTTACGTATTGGCTGTGGTTTTGTTTGATACGGCTTTTTTATGCTAAGAATGTTTTAAATGTATGTTATTAAAAATGCTATCTTAAATAGACTTTAAACTAAAAATGATGTTTTTATGGATTTAATAAATATAAGATAAATTTAGTCTGAAGAAGAAGAGGTTGGTTAGTTATTTGTGAGTGAGAATGAATATTTAAAGGGAAAACCTTAAAATGTTGACTTGCTGACCTTTTCTATGTATATCTTGAACCTTTCAGAGAAGAGTTTCCTTTGTTACTAATGATGAGTTCCTGCCATTCAAATAGAAAACCACAGCACCTGTATACCAACTTCCGACTGAGCAGTGACCACAAAATAAGAAACGAGAGTGAAACTTGAAATCGAACTTTGAATCAATAGAAGGAAAAAGTGTCTCGAACTGTGTTAGGAGACCAAGTAGTTATGCATAAATAGTAATAAAAATTTCTGTCTCTCCCTAACTCATTCTTTGCTTTTGATGAAATCAAATTACCAGAAAGCTCTAGTGGTTCCTCTTCCTCTCTAATTTCTTTCTCAAACTCAAATAATAAAAAATGTAATCAAGTTAAAACTTTGTTACTGTAATATTCCACGGTAAATATATGTATGTATGTGATGTTATTAGCTTCAAGACTAGGTTCACTTTTACTTTGATGAATGAAGGAAGGAAAAAGCTGGCCTGTGAACTTTGAGTGTGCTATTGGTGCACTGTCTTTAGGTTATGATTATGATTACTAGCACCTACATAGAAATATTAGTTTTATTACAAGTAATATCCTTTGATTAAATGTTTGATCTAAACTAATGCACATACACACACATGAATAATGTATATGCTCATCGAAAAGGTGAGCATCATGATGAGGCACATGCATATTACAAGATGAAAAAGACCTTGCATGGACGACGACAACGCATCGTGCATGCATGATGCAGCACAAACTCATAATATATAATGTACGTATACACAGCATGTAAAAGCCGTACTAATGCAGGATTCAAAACTGCATCAAACAAAAAACTATTAACGAGCCTATAGTGGCTATAACTAAATCTGACGGACTTGACTTTGTAACCAGAACATACAAAAGAGCCATGATTTGATGATAAACATTAACGAAGAACAAAGTACACAGAAATATACGTATGCATAATACACCGGCCTACAAACCATCATCAGATCAGATTCAGGGAAGGAAGAGTAGGGTGGAATAGTCGTTTTTTCTACTATTTTATGCATCTCTATAGATTCACAATAGATTTTGCTAGCAGCCTTTATAAGAATTAGTGATATGTGTTGGATGGTGTTAGCTAAAGGATAATTGTACGACCTGTTCAAGATAAATAAATGGTACAGCTACCACATTGATGCTGCTACTTACTACTGCACTTACTACCAAGTCGACGACTATACGGCACAGTAAAAACAACATCATAACTTTCGATTTATATATCGAGGCTAACTTTATAACTATGCTATACAATCATATTGATGCTTTTGATTGAGCGAGAAAACTAGGCAGGGTTTGACGAGAGAGACGGAAGTTTTGTTGTTTAAATGCATAGAATGCAGATATGTAAATATTTTTCTGACGAATTTAACTATTCAAAAAACCGTGAGCTACCATTTGATGGTTATTGCTGGCATCACACTGAACGTAATTGCTCTTGGCTGTGCGTCTGATCAAAAGGATGATTAGAGATGATGAAGGTGACAAGGAATAATATGAAGTAAGGGACAGGATAATGATAGGATGAGGAGCCAGGCATAAGGTTCTGGTTTTATTTGTAAAATGCGTTTACAGAAATAAGAAGTTGGTGTTTTGCACAAAAAACACAATTCTGAATAATGTACATAAAGGAATTGCCAATCAGGATTTTACCAAAGTATGCGAATTTCTTGAGCGCGGTATATTGGCATATAAAAGGTATTTTCTAAATATACGTGTATCTCACACGGTGCGGTGCTCAACTTTCTTGTGTATGTCATGTCAAACAGAAGGGAACACAATAATATGCAAAAAAGACTCATTGAAACGTGACGACAAGAAAAACGCCGGCTGCTGTATGCTTAGAATTAAAAAAAGGCATTTTCAGGTATGCATGAGATTTTGATGAAGAGGAGAGGTGAGGAGAGGAGGATGGACGCGGATGCATTTCTTTTACAAGCTACTAAGCAGTTGGCACGAAAATAAAAAAAAAGAATGAGAGGAACGTACAAAAAGAAATTATATATAAAGAACAAATTCTTCTAACAAAGTAGTTGCAGTAACTTTTCTACAAGACCTCTTTCGTTTTCTTGTCAGAGGATATTCACTTCCACCTCAAAAATACGTTTGAAAATTGTAACTAACTATAATACTGTATGTATTTATGTACCTCTCGATTATTTTTTGTACAGGGTTCTAATATTTCCTTAAAAGTATTACTCTCTGGCAGCATCTTCACATCGGACATATGCTCATATACATGTTTACTTACTTTGTTGGCTCTTTGTCTACCATCATCATCCCAGGAGATCAAGCAAATGTAGTGTGATGGCCACGGCAGCCGAGGAACAGCAGGCATCATCTCTAAAGGAATCTGTGTGTGTGTGTGTGTGGATGTGGATGTGAAGTGAAAACTTAAAAAATTGAGGAACAGAAGTTACGGACTGGATGGGCAACCGTAATGTCGGATAATAATGACTGTGATGAGGATGATGATGTTGTATAATGCATGGTTACTGCTCCGGGTGCTTGTTACTTGCATATTGCTGCCAGTAACAAAGAAAGAAAAATTATTGTATGTAGATACATATATACAAAGGTAGTTTTTCTTAAGATATTGTATATTCTATGTGCATGGATCTTCCTTAACGTAATGTGTAACAATAACAAGTCCATCCGCAACCAGTAACCTGTTTCGCTTGCTTGCTTTTCAGGATTGTCTCTGGATCATGTGAAAAACTTTTCACAGCCCATTCTAGCACATTGTAGCTATCACTACGATATTTTTTCGTCTTGTCTTTCCCGTTCATCAAGATTAGTACTTGGCCAAGCCTACAAAAGCGTTTTTCTTCAATGGATGCTAACTTGAATTATGTAAGAGATGACTGGAAGCAGAAAAAGAAGGAAAAACGATTCTTTGCTCCCGGCCGACGAGATATCTGCTGTTTACTAGAGAACCATTGTTCCTCTTATCTCGTCCTTAACCATGATAAATGACAAAGAGACAAATAAAACAGAAGATAGGAGGAGAAACACAAGACGAGACAAGAATAAAAAAGAGTGACTTGAGAATGAACAGAGAAGTCACACAAAGAAATCTTCACATTCTTTTACACGGCATGCGGGAGCAGTTAAATTTTGTCAGTAAAATCCGAATGGGCCTCTATGGTAAAAACAAAAGTGGAATCTGTTGAGTAATAGACACACACATAACAAATGTTTGCTTCCCACAGGTAGAACAAGAGAGCATTTCCTGTGGAGATGAAATTGACGGATGTGGTTCAACCTTCAAGGAATTTTGATGCATATTTATCATGCATTCATTTAGATTTGCCCAATTAAATGCAACGAATGTGGTCCTAACACTCCTATCCTAACATAGCAATTTGGCAGCTGTTTGATCTCAGTTTTCGTGATTGATTCGAAAAAGCTGATTTGGTAGCTTATATAAAACTCATTCAAATCAACCTCGCCACATACCCAATTCTCCTTTTACGTCGCCCTAAAATCCTCAATATTTAAAAAATTTCTTCATTATGAATTATTAATTGGAGATAGTATTCGTAAAATGCATCCTTCTGCCCACCTATTTTTTGTAAGCAATCCAAAACCTGACGCCTCTTTGCTTCCAACTTTTTTGTTTTTCCTTGCATACCTACTTAAGCTTGATGATTATTATATTAAAAATATACACATACCACGAGCTTTGACACCTTCCTTTTTACCCCTTTTATTGTAAGGGCCATTGTCGATGCAAATGCATGATTTTCCAGATGCTCACGATCATCCTTGAAACAAGTATAAATTACGCCTAGTAAGCTTCCCTACATGATGTACTAGTTTGGTAATGTATTTTTTTATATTATATTTCCTTTGGGCATCCTTTCGGGCTTATTAGCAGTCATGCTGGCATAAGGAAAGACACTTATCTTCACTCTCAAATATATCCTGTACTAACTTAACTAGCCGTTGGCGATTCATAAAAGGAGCTTACAAGCAGGCATTTGCCAGAGGGTACAACTGGTGCCGGACAGAACGCCAAGGCATGCTTTTTTTCTTCGTGCTTTTCTTCCTTTATTGTTCAATATTCTCTTAACATGTTGTCGGTCAGAAAAGGACCAGCAGCATCATCAGATCAACGAAGAAAATAAAAAAGGACCTGGGAGAGGAGAGACTGCATTTTCCTCAACTTTTACAGCCCAAACATCCGATGAAAGGAACGTAAATTTTTACAGGCATCTCAACAACACATTCCCAGACAAGAATTCTCACTTCCTTCTGCATTGCAGTAGCCAAGTCATGCATTCATTTGGTCGCATACATATGATACGTCTTCAGAACAAAGGATGAATTAAACCAGCTTCTTACATACAATTGAACCATGCACTTTGTACGCTTTAACGTTATTCAACACTACCACTTAGAATGGGGGAGTGAAAAAAGTATGAACATAAAAAGGGTATTTTTCCAACCAAAAATATATAAAATCCATTTATAAACATACGTGTACAATCGCACATTATGCCAAAAATTAAAGGTACCTTAATCCAGACTCATGAATAGTACATGTTCAATACATTCAGTTCAAATGTATGGATGCGCTTTAAAAAAGCTCAGTCTGGGTGTAATACGTTTATTTACCTTTTATACATAAATATTCGGCTGAGGGTATAAGTATGGAGGATATGAAACTCAACAACAAAATAAAGTAAGGAAGAGCTTGTACTTTGAACAATAGTCATGTCATGAAAAAAGGTGTCAGGGGCTATTGCCAAGTCTACACGAAAAAGTAATATAATCATGCACTGACTTTTTTTTGAGGGAACAAGAATAGTCTCATCTAGATGCTCATGACTGGACTGCACGTTGCCCTTATGTAATGTTTGACTTTCCCATATACACATGAGATGAGATGAGGGCAAGAAGTAAATAAAAAAGTGAGGAATGCATGTATAATCAGGCTTGATACAATCACTCCTGAAAGAATAGCTTCCGAAATGCCTCTAGCAAGCTGTGATACATATCATGTCGTGAGGTTTTACTTACCCAGCAATGAGCATACAACTTGCCGGTGGATCGCCGTCACGGCTACCACTGTACTACTGTATTAGTAGCATTGTTTGTTGTAATGTATTCAGACTGTACATACTAATGAGTGGGGCTCATTCAAGTTTGCAGCTTCTTCATCTTGCAACAACTTCTTTATAGGTTTAAATGCTCCATTGAATATTATTTCGGAACAGATTCTTAGAGGTTGGTATCTCGTTAACATGGTATAATAAATCAGGAGCAGATGTTCAAACGTTTTGTGTTTGCGATTTCACAATCTCAGCTGGATAAATCTTGTTCAAGGTGTCAAAGATGAAGAACATTTTATTTGCTGGAAATGGAAATCAAAGGGAAATACTGATGTAACTTTGAATTATTATGTAGTTTCCTAATCTAATAAAATACTTTCTTCCAAAACCATCCGAAGAGCTAAAATTTTAGTAATATCATACGATACCGATGACAAAACTTTTTGAAAAGCATCTCTGTGTGTGCTCAGCAAACTTAGGTACATTCCAACTTCAAACAATCTAAAAATCCGAATAAATTCCCCGAGTTCGTTAAAGAACTTGGCAAGTAAGTGTGTGTCAGATTCTTTCTTTGTTTGTATAGGACATCATGACTCATGAAAAATACGTTTCTTGTGTCTATGTGTCAAATTTGATGTCAATACCTTCATCCATGAATTTTGAGCAATGTCGAACACTCAAATAACTCAAAACTCCTTCTTACATCTTAAAATGTAAATGGATGGAATACAAATAAAATCAAATAATACAATATACCTCGATTGCCTTACACATTATGTATGTAATATAAAATGGTACCTTAAAAATAATATAAAATACTAGTGATAAATTCCAATTCAAATACCTCTCAAAATTTTATTGACATGTTACAAATAAATGCTGGGAATTCTATCTATCAATATTTTACATGAGTAAGCTGTAAATTCGTGTTTAATGCTTAGTAAGCCAATTCTACATTTCCACTGATGACTTCCCTTACAAGGCCCTCTAACTTATTTGTGGCATTACACTTGGTCGCAACAACACAACGCCAACAAAGGCTGTTTTGTTCAACAATGCTTCAAAGAGTTTACGTGGTTGCAACGTAGTCTACCCACCTCACAACAGAGTCCGCCACTAATTCAAGAAATCCGGTTAGAATATTTTACAAAGATTTGACATAAGCTAAATGGTACTCATACTTTTCCAAGGATTTTTTTCTATACGACAATGGGATCATTCTGTAATACGCTATTTAAATGTCTAATTGATCATGATATAATGGAATGCTTGGAATATTTGAACGCACTAAACTATCAAGCACGCCACGTGCCTGAGTAAAGGACTTTACCAAAGTATGTTAGGAAAACTTTATAAGTGAGGCCATACACGAGAGAAACCGTTGAAGTACAATGCAAATGGTATGAAATCCCTAAGATCTTTACTGGAAGGGCTTATGCCTTAGATTACAACGTCAGTTCAATTTGATTTATTTAAATTCTGTTGAGGAAAACCGATTTTAAATGTATATCAAGGTTTCCTCTCAAAAGGATAATTTCCATAAGCCCATAATCCATTGGAAAACAATGATGGCGCATTGTGGTAAAGCCTCCCGTCAGCCAAAAGATTGACGTACATAATGACTTTGAGTTTCTTGAACCTTTTGAAATGCACTTCTATTCTGCTTCCTACTTCCAAGTTCCTGAATTCTTTCTGAAAATTTAGCCGATTTCTTGCTGGGCTGCAAGAAACAAATTCCGCGATGCGTAAAAGAACACGTCCTACATTTGTTAGCTCTCACCTCCTGACAACAAGCAAAATTATGGGAGCACACAAAGAAATGTGAAACAACACCGATAAACAATGTATTAATTACTTTCTACTTGAATGTACCGACGTAATGAACAAAACGTGCTTGAAGCATGGCATATGCCACCTTCAACACCCAATCTAACAACAAAACACATTATGCGTTGTTGGTGAGCCAGCAAAAGAGATGGTTGTTGTCACATGGCAAGTATCATTCATGGATGTCTCCAGGCTCTTAAGAGACATACATATTTTCTCAAGTAATCCACCAGTGACATAAACTCTCACGCATCTATCTACCTATATCCACTTAAATTTTTTGAATGTGGGAAAAGTACACTTAAAACATTATTTGGTATATACACTCATGTTTAAAATTAGAAGTTGGCATAGTTCCCTATGTGAATTGTTACAATATATATGATTTGAATTACTTATAAAAGAGGGTATAACACTTTCGCCAAGTGGAATATGTACGTATATGAAAACACTTGCACAATTTTTATACGGAAGTGAGTAAAATGCATGCTTCTCCCAAAAAAAACTAAAAGATTGTAGACGCACACGGGATGGTCAGTCAGTTTACTGTGTCACACACATACCCGCATCTCTGCATTCATTGGAGTGTCTCTTTTATACATGTCTTGTGATTGCGTCTTACACTCAATTTCAAATTAGCAAAAGCACAGGCATTTTCAGCTTTTGTAAATACATACATACACACAAAAGTAGATGGTAACCTGAATTTCGGACGAAATTAATACGTTTCCTACTTGAGAATTTTCTACTTTTTTGTTTCCACTTTTTACGAACGAACGAATACTTCAATGATAAGGTTAGTTCTGTGAGCTTGGTTTACCAAGCGCCTCGTATGAACGCGTGTCCTGAATTTTTCCTGCAACTAAGAATGGTAAAAACCAAGTTTATAGTGTTTACAACTATGTTTAAGCCATTTTTACATATACGTATAGGAATTTTGGTACTTTCTTCTTATTTTGTGTAGGAACACCATGACACGTCAAAAAATGAGTGTCTTAGCTGAACATAACAATGTTATGGTTCAGATGTATAAATTTTAACATCATTTGAAGTAATTAACAAAATGGCCTCTCACGAGGTCACTTCGCTCTTGTCAACATGTCAGCATTTAAAAAAGGAGGCAGAGGTCATGGAGATGACAAAACGGCGGTTAGAAGCCAAGTTGCTGGAATTACAACGGCAATTGAGTCTGGAGGAACAGCTAGTAAAGCATTTGAAGGAAAGACGGGCTACAGAACTCAAAACTCTTCGGAAGGACTACACGGATAAATTTGAAACAGCAATGAATCTGCTTAAAGTGAGGTAATTTGTAATAAATTTGACTAGCATTCAAAAGTACAAGATTTTCGGCGAAAGTTTTGAGTTATTTGAGAGGAACTTGTAAGTTAGTACACAATATGCATATATGCATGCACTTTTCATATGAAGAAGTTGTAATTTGAAGAAACCAATTATTTTTAACTGCACTAATTCCTCATTGTTTGTCAGCTTCCTTGTGCCCAAACTTCATACTGTTGCATGTAGTGGCCATTGCACCTAACGTCAAGTGTGCTTTGTTTGTAATGTGTGATGCGAGCTTGACTCATTACATGATTGAATTTGAATGTACAATATGCGTGCATACTTTCTTACGCACTCTGACAATTATGTACCTTGTGTACTACTGCTTCGATTAATTAAAGATAGACGTTTATTGTTTCATACATATGAAATACAAACAACAGACTTACAAATTATTAGTATCTAATATTTAATGCTCATTTGTTCATTACAAGTCGCTTATTCTATGATACTAATCATTAATCACCGGCAATAAATAATCCTTCTGACAAGCATAAGGAAGCTGTCATGTCGCACAATGCAGTAAGGCTTGAAGACGAAGAGTGCATCTCTGCACGTACGTACTGACTTAGTAAGATAAAAACAATATTTATATATACATTCCATCATAATCATACATTGTAACTTGTAAAATAATAAGCGTAAGGGTTACTTAAGTAGGCACATGGATAATAAATCCTTACCTTGTGTGCTAGACATGTTCATAGAAAGATGGGATTAAGTGTGGTACACTAATGACTGAGAATGAGGGATTCTGTTTTACTCGATAGTGCACAGGAGGAACTCTGTATATAATTCGCTATGATTGTAAAACATGATTTTGGAAGTACGTTATATAGCTTCGACTTATCTGATAAGCGAAGCAGATATGTATATTGACGCTGAATCTATTTCATACTTGCTCATTAATGATCAAGAACAACACACACATAAGTAGCTAAGAAAGTACTACCTCTTTTTACTACTTACATATAATACGGCTAAATTACTGCAATTAGTTAGGTCTCTGAACAAAAAAAGATACTTCCAAAAGTACATGTTCTATTGAATATCATGCTGATTTGAGAGGTACTGAGGTAAAATTCATAATTCTTGTCAGAGCTTATATGCTTTTGGAGAAAGCGAATGCGATAACCTGTAATTTAAGGAATGTGAAGGATTCGAGTAGATTTACCTTTTATTTATGACTTTTACTAGGGCATTTTATTGTTGACCAAAACATTGCTAACAGAAATTATGTTTGCATTTACTGTTGTAATTAATTAATATACCAATAATAATTAGTTGCACTAATTTTACATGGTTCCCTTCAGCTGGACGTATGAAAGTAAATTCCACATCAAAGGGTGCTACACTTGCTTTGATTTCCGTGTACCTATCACTTACATAACGCCCAGTGTGCTTCTCTTTAATGTGAAGTCAATATCAATTACATGATAATGATTACATTGAAGTATACATGAGTAATAAAAAACTAATAACGTTCGTATCATTCATTAACTGATTTTCTTCACCTTATTTATTCAACGACTGACAATTAATAAGTTTGTACAAACATGGCTTTGTATATTTGCTTTTACCATTTCGAATTTCCCATGTTAAACAAGCTAATAAGATTACATATCAGTCATTATAAATAAAATATCAAATGCCTTTTATGATTAATACATGCATTTTTTGTAATTAAATTCTTACAAAAGAGTACAAGTGGAAATGAGCCAAAGTTTGAGGCGTCACAAGGAACAACTAAAGCTGAATTTTCGATCGGACCTGCTCAAGCTCACACGCAAGAACTGTCAACTTACAAACCTCTTACATTATATACAGCAGGTAAGAAATCAACCATCTTTGCAGGTATTACCAATAAAGAGATTGGGATTAAGGCATCTGTGTACTACTACAGACACTTAACGCTTATCACGTTACCAATGTTACCCCTTGCTAAAATCGTGTTCGATATAGGCTTTAGAGTGACAGCATTGGCACCGGACGAAATAGTAGGATAATATCTGTGAGCAATAATCCACTGTGAAGAATTTTTCTTTCTTTTGGTGTAACAACAATGAGTCTTTTATCATCGATTGTTTGAGTGACTCAACCCTGATTTTTATGTCACGACTCTAATCGTATGTTGTACTACGATAATCTACTTGGATTATGTTAAAAGATGCATGCATAAAGTTCTCTAATGTTATGGTGAACTGGTGATTTGCATCGTTTTCTTAATTTGGTTGGTGATCACGAAATTGATGTTCGTACTTATGCTCCCTTCAAAAGAACATGGTTCATGATCTACACTGTAACACGGCTTGGCTCATTTGCTTGTTGTGACACTAATTTAGGGTTTGAAATAAACTTTTGCATGGTAGTTTTAGGTTTTGAGGGCATTTTACAGGTATATTGCATGACTGTGACCTGACCCATCTTCTCACTTCGTTCAAACATTCACCAGGAATTTTGACAGTGCCAAATAATATAACGTAAACTTAGATTCTGCTTGGCTTTCATTAATTATTAAAGTCTACAAATCTTTAAGATTTCAACATGTACAGTAAAACTATCAACCGTATTACGTATTTACGTTATGACACTATAATTATTACTATAAAATGCTTCCTGTATTATAAGAGTCAACAATACTCTCACAAATACCACAATTTGGAGAGGTGTGGTGTACCCTCCCTTCGTTGTCA
>JAHZNG010004356.1:0-17933 GCA_027744375.1 Orchesellides sinensis
GCTATATTTATTAAATCGATTGTGGAAAAACATGTAGGTGAGTATGTGCACCTGCTTTCGCTGCTTCCATAGTATAACGTCTTACGTCAACTAGTTTATTACAGGAATCATTTATTCTTCTCTACAAGACTTTATCAACTAAATAATAATCATGGCACGATCTACCCTGGTCGTGCTCCTAAGCATCGCAGCCACGGTCGCTGGAACAACCCCGATCGGCACTGGAATGTAAGTTTTTCAGAAAAAGTCAAAATTGCCCGGTTAAATTCTTTAAAAAGCTAATTATAATATTATATTTGATTTCAGGAAAATGAGTGGCAAGGCTTATGACTTTGTGTGCTGGTATGAAGGCCTTCAAATGCCGTATCCTGGTGTAGGTACAGACTATAACCAATGCACAAACAAAATGACCCACCAAGCTAACCATTATGCCGATCAAAGTGAGGATCCGCACATATCTGAAAAACAGATCCAAGTGAGTAAAGACAAAATTTACTAACATTTAATTAAAATTCAAACTGTTTTAATACAATTCAATCTACTTAACTTCATGAACTTGCTTACTAATTTTTTAGGATGCATTCGTAACGGCTGTGACGCCGTATGTGTCAAAAATTTCCTCTGGATTCGGTGCTGCCTGTAACAAATATCTCAAAGATGCAAAAATATGGCTCCAGCAGCAGATGCAAACAACGAGAGTGATTTATTAGATGAAGGGTCAAGCAAAGGCACCGAATACCCGTTCAAAGGACTTGCCCATTGCATGATGCAACAACTTCGTCGACAATACGGTCAAGAGGCTATTGACTCTCTGGTATGCATATAGCCCTACCCATTTGTTGTATTATATGTACTGATCTTTGATCTAACTCTTTCAAATGTCCCTTTGAATAAACAGAAAATGAAAGTGAAGCCTGATAAACACTTTACAACTGTTTTGAAAGATCGGGAGAATGAATACAGGGCTCGTCATGGCGTCGGTGCTTTGACCCTTGACCCCCAAGTAAGCCCAATTTCAAATAATCCAATTAAGTAAAAAGAACTTGGTTGATTCAATTTTTGGATGGCTGACGGTTACTTTTAATGTTTTGTTATAGCTTAACGAGGGTGCTCAGGCATGGGCTGAAAAAATCGCGGCTACATGCGATAAAAAACCCTCAAGTATGCCCAAGTATCCTCACAGCCAGAAGGAGGAGAGGTTGTTAAATGGAAAGCCTACTGGAGAAAATGTAGCCAGAGGAACTCATACAACCCCGGCAGAGCAAGATATGGCTTTAAGAGCTGCCAACAATTGGTATTCAGAAGTGCAGTATTATGATTACGCAACGGCAAAGTCAAAGGATCCTAAAAAGGCAGTTGGTCATTTCACCCAGTCTGTTTGGAAAAACTCAAAGTCGGTTGGCTATGGCTATGCGTACAATCCAAAGTGTAAGAAAAATAAGTGGTTTATTGTTGCGAGGTACTTCCCTGCTGGAAACTATGGGGGTCAGCACAAGGACAATGTTTTGAAACCACATTAATACATTTGCAAGTCAACTTGATGGGATTTTAAGGGTTACGACATTAAGTTTGTTTTTATGAACTGTAAAGTAAATAAAGTATTTTTAAATGTACTTGTTAACATTTTATGCATTTAACTGTTAACGCAAACGAAATTGTGTCAAAACTAATAAAATTTGAAGCGCATTGAATACTTTTTGTGGTTGTTTTTGTTAGTCTTTGTTGTATAAAAAACCAAATCTGCCAACTTATATTTATTTTGTGAAAAACAAGTTTTCAGTTATAAAAGCTGAGTTTCGCTCAAGCTATAACTGTTCCACTTCATGATTTTCGAGCTGGTAGCAAGCAAACATAAATTTCATTACAAGTAATAGGTTATGCAATCTCCAACAAAAAAAAGATAATACTAACAGTTAAGACCAATAAAAATATGCTGCATGATAACATTTCTTGTAATGCTCATCGTCCCTTTTTTCGAAGTTCTCATATTTTGATAAGCGAGGAATGTGATTGAAGCTTAAAAAGAACACGAATGTACCTCTCCACGCAACAACTGTAGAATCACATAGATTTGTTATAGATAGAGAATACGAAAGTTTTGAACGGACTGTACATCGGATAAATGTATGGAAATGTGCGCGAGATACATCTGGCACGCAAATTCAATTAGTTCATATCTTTGTTTGGAAACTATGCAACTTGTTGATTACGATGAATGGTTAAATATTTGACTTGTAATTTCAAAGAACTGCTGAAAACCGTCTCGTTTGTTGTAGATTATACATTCAAAACTAAATGTTTAAAAGATAGTTTGAAAGAGTTTAGATAGGTAACTTATTATTATGAGTTTTTACAAATTACGTTGCATCTTGACATGCCAAGAGATATTCGAATCGTCAGGGACCTCGCCATCCATTGTCGCCCTTTAGCTATTGTTCAATGCTGCACCAGTTTCATTGTAGGCTTAATTATGATAGCTGCAGTGGCAGGAGCTGAAGGTCTGCCACAAATCAGTAGGACAAGTAATTTCCATGATAGATCCCACGCGATGTTTTGGAGTAAGAAGTTTTTCATTTGTTTAAAAAAAAGGCTCATCGTTCTGTACAAACCTTCAGCTTTAAAAATCGAATTCAATATTATTTATTTATCAGTAATCTTGTCAATCTCAGCCTTGTCAACTATAGCTTCTACGCTCTTTCTTAGTGCGACATATATCGTAAGTCAATTCAACAGGAAATTGAATATTATTCATGTTTTGCTTTTGAAAATGAAAATATTAAATACATTTTGTTTTTGAAATAGAAAAGCATGTGGTTAACTTTACCTTACTTTATAACGCAAATTGTACTTATATTATTGTGCGCAGCCTCTTTAGCCGTAAGATGGCCAATATTAATTTCCAACATTAAATGGTGTTCTGCATATGGAAAAAAAATATTTTAATCTATTTATCTTCTATTTTACAGCTCTTCGTAAGAAATCTCATAGACCAGCATTTAGGCTTGAACTTGTCAATATTTTCTGCCTTTGGTTATCACATCATCTATTACGATGGGGCATTCAGGCTGTTTGGTTCAATTTTACTGTTGGGTCTTCAAATCTGGGCCGCAATACCTGTTTGGAAATTTTTTAACGAGTGTCGTCTGATCCAAAAAGAACGAGTTGATGAACAGAAACAAAAACAAAGAAAAGCTTATTTTCAAGACTATGTATCCTTTCAAACTTTCACTCCAAAACGTCCAGTTGAAGAGACCAAGAAACATGAGGATGTAAATGAAAGCAGTTCAAGTTCCGTAATAACACCATCTCAATCTCAATCTACAGCAACACTATCACGCTACTCCATAACATCAGACTCTAACAAAAGCTTTAGGCCGACGATATTGGCGGCTACGGCCAGTGCCAGTACAGCGCGACTTTCTTCTAAAGCATGGAGAGATAAGGATAGTGAAGACGATCATGGGAAAGAGCTGAGGCGAACATCGTCTAAGACTAGGTCCAAGCGTCCCCGTCGTCATAAAAGTACACCATCAAATGCTAATCTGCTATAACCCCTTCATTCGGTGGGGCCTTATTTTTCGGGAGATTCAAGTACAGAGGGACAAGCGATGTGGTTTTTTGTTATATTGCGCAATGCACATTTAAATACCTAGTTAAATGTTTTAAGTTATTGATGCCTGTATTAATTTTCTGCTTAATATTTCTTAGATTTTTAAGTTCCTAACTGTGACATGTACGTTGACCTTGAATTAAACGCATTACAAAGCGATTAGGAAATCCGAATGTCGAGATTTGGGCTTGTAAACACTTGTTAAGAAATGAGAATGAGATTGAGTAATGAAGTTAATTGCTGTATGTAAATACACCATTTCTAAAATCCATAATAATATGTTGAGTATGATATTTAAAGTATATTTATACTTTTAATTTAATTGCACTTGCGTAACTAGAAATATGAACTAAAAACGGTTACACAACAATTCTAAAAGATTTTTGTATTGGGCATGTTACAATATGCAATTAACTTGCATAACTGGTTGATCATATGCAATCCTAATACATGTAATGAATAAATGAAACTGGTAAACAGAAGCTTATAAATTGCCCTGGTTTGCATTTCAAATATCATTTGAATTCAGCTCTACATTAAATACTAATCAGTCTGATAATAACATACACAGTTATAGGACCTAAAGCCAAATACCAGCCATGGCTATAAATGTAAGAAGTTTTTTTCGATTTCCCGTTTTACTAGTTTTTCTAGGAGGGCTCGTGATACATTGTTACTCAGCCGAAGATACTGCATTTGAAGGTAATTATAATAACAGAGCCGTAAGAATTAGTTTTTAGACAAAAGTGCATGTTTAATGTTCTGAATTTTTGCAGAGGACTCAGGATTAGGAATAGATGGTTTTACAGCGCCTCCACCCGGCCGGAGCGATGTGCAGACGACTCTTGGTCTCTCTCCGTGGGAACTTTATGTATTGAGCGATCTCGCCTTCAAGGTCACATCCAAACAATGTCCCAAAATCAGCCCAGAATTGATTACTTCAATGCAAGATATGCTCACAGACTCGTTCAAGCAAGCTCCAACTCCCGTAGTCCAAAATCAAGACTTCCTTTCAAATTATAACGATTTTGTTAAATGCATGGATTACGTCCAAGAGAAGGGTCAACTTGAACCACCGGCTTTGATACAACCTTTAAACACTGCATCAGAGAAGGTTGTTACTGAAAAGGCGCAAGAGGAAGAAAAGGAAGAAGTTAAAAGCTCAGAATCAGATTGGATTGCTAACGAGGCCACTTCATCAACCACCCCAGAACCAGAGCCAGTTCCAACTCTGGAGGAAGATCGCGATGAATCTGGTTGGTTATGGAGCCTCGGATCTTTCAACAAATGGATTAAAGACTTCTTCAGATCCAAGAGGGAGGTTGATGAGGAAAGGGAAAAAGAGATGACTCAGAAAAGGGAAAAAGAATTGAAGGAAGAACGCAAGCGAAGAAAGGAGCTGATCTATCAACGTGCACGACAAAACTTTGCCAATTTATTCCATAGTATGTCTAAAATTGTTAGAAAGTCTTGCCCAAAATCACTACGTCCGGACACAACTTTTATGCGACAAGTTTTTCTGGACATGACAGCATGGGCAACTTTGGAGCGACAGGAGACGATTTCTGCAGGTGCTAAATATTTCCAGAAACACGAAATGTTGAAATCGATGCTTGAATGTTATAAATCCCTATAAACTCAATAAAATTTTACACAAATCAGAATGCAGAAAATTCAGAAAAAAATTGTTGGAACAACCGTTGTATTTATTCTTTTCACACTGCGGTTTTTTGTATTGAACAACTCTAATCATTTCTACTGTACTGTTGTCGCTTCATCACAAGCTTTTATTGTCAATCGGAATGTCGTGTCTCTTCTACTTTACATTTATGTTAACTTAAAAATACTAGTACATATACTTACAGTGATTACAGTAGACTTCTTCCTCATTTGATATAGTTATTGTAAGAATAATCTGACTTAAAACACACAAATAAAAAGTTTACTTTTCTCTTCATTTCTCTACTAGTTTTCTACTTTTTTTCTGATTATTGTTTTCATTGAAGCAGGAATCTGTTAGTCACCATGAGGTGTCTATACGGCGTGATTTCCTTGGTTCTTTGGCATTATAAATTACAACCTTTCTCGTTCGGATATAAAAATTCGTAAACCAGAACATACAATATTAATTATTGCGAAAATCAAGTTAGATAGAATTACGATAAAATAGACAAAATGAGCAAAACATACAGTAAACATATTAGCTTAAATAAAATTCCTTCAAAACACCCTTTCCTTTTCCTTCCTCATCTTTTTAGTCACCGATTTATATCAGAATTATTTAATACGCCGAATTAATTCCGTGTCATATTCAGTCCGGCGGGATTTTTCTGAATCGGTGATGGTGACTTCTCAAAACTGTTTTTCTTTTTTATTTATTGTTATACAAAGAGTTCTTTTGGTATTTTATTGTCATAATCCAGTATTGTAATAACTCATTTGCGATTTACTTAAATGTACTTACCTAACATTTATAATTGTTGAATAGTGCCCTGCCCTGCCTCAAAGCGTTTTAGATTCTTAAAGCATACCTTTTCTGTGCCAAACTCGCACCGACTTTCTAGTACATAACGCCATTCCTCCAGCGTGATCTTACAGCCGTAGCTTTCGGTTTATATTGACTTGATATTCAGGTGACTTTAGCACCAGAATTTGTTAAAAATAAAAATATTTTTCTTTTACATAATATGAAAGCATTTATGTAACTGATCTGTAATAAGGTTAGTAATACTACGCTACTAACACCCATAATCTTTCCAATTGGACTTAACATAGTTTGTTATCGACAAGAGTCTAGTGGAATGAGGTTACGGTATACTGTGTCAATTTAGCAGTGACGTGTTTCAACGAGACTCCTATTTTGTGATATACTAATACTACACACTACACAATACAATTCACTCATAGGACTGTATATCCTGAAATGTTCATGAGTTGCACTACGTAGTTTTTTCAATGAATACATGCAAGTTTTTGTCCAACTATATTAGTATCTTTAAAAATTGCAGTCAGTCTATGAACTGATCTTCGTAATAAAAATTTGAGTCTGACACTCTCACATGTTACAAGTTATGCCAATGTATGGAGTAAGAATGGCATTTTACTACTCAGTAGTTAAGTTGTTTAGAACGTTTACTTTTTAATTCCTAGTAGGAACTCAGCAACTCCAAAGAAGTAAACCATTTGGGCAATCCCTATATTCATAACACATATATTATTATTAGTAACATAATTCTTACAGCTTTCCTAATCATCTTCATTTAATTACTTATGTTGTATAAGAATTTACCGAACAAAGGAGCGATGACAATCATTCTTGCCGCCATGCCCTTTGCAAACGCTTGCGGTCCTTCATTTTTAAGAATTTTGCTACGAGAGAACACAATATAGGTAATAGTTTGGATCATACTTGACTTATTTAGATTATAAGTAGAACACTATATCATTTCAATTAACTTACACAAACGCATCAGGGATCCCTGTGTAGCTGGCTTCGCCAACTCCTCTTTTCAAAACTTGCAATCTGGTCTTAACTACATCGAATGGATTTACAGCTGCCGCTGATATGCAACCTGCAGCCATACCACTTAAGAATGACCAGTAGAATACTGCCTCGTCAGGATTTCCGGCCTTAAGGTAAGTAAAATTGTTACTTATTTCCCTAGAATGACGTTTTAGTATGCATGAAATATCTTATTCGATTAACTAACCTTTCGAGGACCCAACTTATTGAGGGTAGCAAACAATGGAAAATAAACAACTGAAAATGAAACATCCCTCAGCATTGTTGCCGCTGTTCCTTTGTATAGACCAGTTATGCCTTTAGTTTTCAACAGGTCCAATGCGATGCTAGTGGCAGATAGTTTTGGCACCGCGGCAGCGCCACCACCTGGCTTTACCTGGATATTCGCGTTTGAAATCAGCCAAGCAGTTTAAAAATGGGTACATTTAATCTTTCATGTGGTTTAAGGTATTTATGATTATAATGTACCTTCAGATCTGTAAGTTTTACGGAAGCAGTCAACCCTACATAACAAAATCAAGTAGATTAGAAAACCTATCAAAAGCCTGAAATGTGAAATGCATTCCATTTGTATAATTAAAGCATTATATCTTACATTGACGAGTACATCCGCTCTCCATTAGGCCCTACTTGTTGATTTTGCAACCTTGTTTTTACCAAATCCAATGGGAACACACATGAAACTCCAATCACCCCTGCAATTCCTCCATTAATGATTTTAGGAAGTAGACTGAAAGATATCAATAAAAATTCGATTATGTATTAACAGAATTTCTTAACAAAAATTAACTTAATTTTACGTATTTAATTTTTATTCTTAATTTCCATACAACAAAGACATCTTCCAAAAGGAAGTGTTGTTAGCAAAACCTGCTTTTTGTCAAAAGTAAAACTTTGCCTACTTCACTAAATGAAGGCTACAGTAAAAGTGACGGTTCGAGAAGCAGACGCTGAGTATAAACTTTCTGACTCACACATACAACACAACTGAATCTATGATACTTTGATCAATGATCACCAAAGACAAAAGTTGATTTTGTGCCCATGTGCATTGCACTTGTCCTCTTTTCCACATTTACTAACAACGTTAAAAAAGCAGTTGTAAAGTTACAATGCTGTACTTGGCAAACTTTCAAGGAATCGATACCATTGTCTTCACTATTATATGAATCGTCACACTACTGGAAGAAGTCAAGCACACATGGTTTTTTCCCATTTATTTTTTTTGAAACGTCATCTCGGAGCGTAACGAAAACCCCGAACTTAAGTACAGACATGCCCGGCTATGCAGTTTCCTTTCATACGCTTACTCACGCCCCGCTCATGGCTTTTGTAAGTAAAAATAGTTTTATATCTTATAATTCTAGGGCAATCGGCTGGCAGAACTGCAAGTCTCTATCTCAAGATATCATTATTAGATCTAATTAATATAAAAAATAAAACCATTACAAAAAAAAACATGTGCCCTCCTGCAAAATATTTAACTGGCAATGACAAACTAAATTTACTCCGTTCAATTGCATCGCTTTATCTTTTGTATTAAAACCCTACAGCTTTTGCATTCTCTATTCTCGATAAGTGTTGCAGGATTGGAATGTGTGCAGTGCTTGGAATGAGACAAAAATATAGAAAGCCGGATGGATGAATTGGCCTTCGGAACACAATCTTAATCTTCCGTGTCTTTTACGGCTACAAGAACGCAAGAATCGCATGGTTCACTGACATTTTCATGATACTAATTGTACCTGATACTTATTATGTGATCGTATCACACTACGTCACTTGTTTACGCAGTATTACAATATACAAGAAGCGTATGACTACTTACGCAAAATCTTTCTTTCCCGTGCCGGAAGTAGACATCGTGTAGCCTTTGAAACGCAGAGGAGGAAAGTATTAGACTCCGCTGTTTTTCCGAATCGTGTCTGCTGAAAGCTGTAATTCTTAGTGAGCGATTCTTTATTGATAAAGAAGCGTTGCTGTAAAATCAGAGTAAACCAACATTAATTTATTTTATCTTATCACTCCCAGATACATGTATAATTCATTTTCTAAATTGCAATTCACATACAGTATTTGTAAACAGGTAGGCAAGGCTTCAGGAACCAGTCCACACCACACCCAGCTCTTTTAAATCCAATTTTTGGAGCTCTTGATATATCTTCCAGTTAATGCATTAACATGTTGCTAACCAAACTGCATAAGCGACGTAAGGTTACTGGCTGGAATAACCGCCTCCGACAGGTGATAGGTGTAAATTAATACGACAATAGGTGCGCTAACGAAGTTGTAATTAGCACCTTCTTCGTCTTGAAACGAGACAAGAAAATTGGGTACCTTTTATATCATACAGAATCTAGCACAACACAACACAATGCAAGTTAAAATAATACATAATTTTGCCCGTAATTGGCTTTTCATTAATTGTTTACCAGAAGACTGCTCTGGTTAATGTCTATGGATGTGTCTTAATTTTTTAGCTTCTGTCAGGTCAGGTCTGCATGAATCTGCAATTCATTACAATAAAACTAATGTCACATGTTGAAATAGCTAACCAATTAAATCCAGCACATCAAACAACTTGTACATCCTAAATTCAAAACATTCCATGATGAATAAGCCTTCATAACAACTTCATCGTATTCAAACTTGGCAAATGTACAACTTTCTTAAAAACAATTTATTTTTTATGGCTCAGGCTCACAACTTTTACCCATCGTACTACGTTTAAAATCTAAAATTACATTTTGATTATCAAAATCGCTACTTCTGATCTGATAAACGTTAATGAAGTCCACATTTATCTCAAACCGATTTAATAGGAACGCTCAGTAGACAGTACCATTAGCCATTAAAGACAGGCCAACGGTTTACAAAGATGCATTTACCAATGACCAACCCATCAGCTGTTGTAGCGGCTAATACCAGCTGATTGAATGTATGTCTTAATAACATACATTTTTACAATACAACGTTTACCTGCATTTCCATAAATCCCAGTAGGTTTACCTGGAAAACTCCAAATTCTTCTCCCCCAGCTGACCACTAACCACACCACCAAATCAAAGATAACCTCTTACTCAAGTGTAATTAAATCTATCAAGGCAAATCTATCTCTTTCCCTACTTCATTCATTAATTTTAAAAACCAATTAATATACGTAAAGGAAAATCACACGCCTGAAACTAAAAGCAACACTAAATATTATCCAGCGAATACTCTTACATCTTATGGACCCAATAATTAATTCTGTATCACATCTCAAGGTCAAATTTCTCTTTCAACCATCATCTACGCTAAATAACATAATTACCCAAGACTACTTGCTCACTTACCAAAAATCTCTCTAACCACTTTCAATTGAACCCAATATCTTCTTCACAAACAAAAAATATTTATCCAGAGTTCTCCAGCCAAAGAAGTGACTTGTGAGCTCCAGTAGCAATTTAATACATGTGGAGAGCAGAACTGACTGATCTGCTGGACTATCCCTCTAGCTCTGCCTGTTGTTAGTTGTTTCCTATATACAAAAACCACCTTACTACCCTTTCCCAGCCAAAGCTGTAATGTACATATACCTAATACAAGCTTGTTAGATGATAGCCATACTTACTCTTATGGCTAAATGTGTTCCGTCTCCGTCTTGTTCCATTCAAGGTATAAGACTACCTTAGAGAATGTTATGTTATGTGCTAAATACCTCGTACTAGTCGTACTACCAAATACCAAACATCACACCATGCAATGTGACGTAAATAACTTTACATATGAACATAATGCATAATGATATCCATATCTTCATAAATATATTATTATCTTCCAGTCACCAGCCAGAAGAACAAGATATACTTTCAATTTTTCAATATTTTTGATACTTAGGATAATATTATCCTGGTCCCAACCAGTTAGTTATGTAACAGTGCATATATAGTATGTAGTATGCGCATTGCATTGCTAAAAGGGATAAAGTAGATGAATGTGGGTTTGACTTACTTTCTTTTTGGCTGAACGTCAAAAGTTGTGAAGTTGGCTTGGTTTGTAAAAATATGACGAGCAATAGGAAACATATTTTTCATGAGACGCTATGAACATTGGAATTTACAGTTTCCACTTTGTTTGTTTATGGTAGATAATGTGTCTCACAGGAAGTGTCTTTTCTGAATGCGTGCGATAAGCTTTCCATTTCCACAGCTTGGATTATATATTTTGAAAAGGATTTTAGATTTTGCTTGTTTATAATGAAATATATTGAGGTGGAAAGGGTTATTGAATGTATATGATGAATATATGATAAAATAGCGTAGTTTGTAATGTCACCTTGCAAAAGCATCCTAAGCACACCTCCGCAGAAGTATATTTGATTTGTAGCGAAACCAATATAAAACATAACGAGAAAGTATATGTTTTACGCATCGACTTTTTATTTTTGTCTTTCATATAAAAAAGCAGGAAGTTTTCCTTATGTCTTCTTTGGCTTGCGTCTATTCTGAATGAGGTTAATCTCAGCTTGTAAAATCTCAAACCAGTCCTCTCCTTTCCTCATCTCTTTCGGAACTTTAATCTGCCTCGACTTAAGCTCTTGTAGTAAACTGTTGTTTTCCAGGTGAAGGCTACAATCAATTTTTGTAAGTTGAGCTGCTTCCAACGCATCTGGAAACTTTTCCGGGGAGGCTGTAGCAATTACGTAGGATTTATTCTGGGTTGTTGTTCTGTCCTCGTGGCGACTGGAAAGGTATGCAACGGCAGTAGCGGTATGTGGGCAAATCTAATTTTGCAAAGGAGATAATAAAAAAGTAACTTTCGTTTTGTTTGCGTGTGTATAAAGTATATGGCAAGTTGACATACATATTAATAATCTTGCAGGAGGCATGCATGGTCATTACAGTGCTTATTTTGAATTACCATGTATTTGTTAGTCTTCCAGCATTCCCGGATTGTCTCTAGCGTTGTTGGAGTATCCACTTTCATGGCTCCCTTGACATGTTGGCGTAGTTTTTCATAAATGCCTGATGGAATAGTGGATGAAACTTCTGAATTTTGCATGACTTCTCGTACAGTTTCGGAGTTTGAGAGAAAGTAAAGGAGTCTTTCAACATTGTACGGATTTTGGATGTCCATGGCATTAGCAAAAGTTTCAATCACTTCCCCTCCCATTATAACCTCTCCTTTGTTGATGAGCGTCTCAACGTTGTCATTCAGGTTAGTTGCTGAGTACAAGTTGATTGGGAAGCCCATGAGAGACGCTACTAGACCTGAAGACAGATTTCCGGCTGCTCCGGTTGGAATATAGATGTCAACTGGTTCGAAATGCTCGAGACAGCTGAGATAAATGTAGTGGGCTGTCTGCCAATTAAAAGAAACATAAACATACATACTATTCAATCTACTTTCTTATTTCAATACGGTTGCATCATGCAAAAGATTATTACTTGAATCATTATCCGAGCCCAGTTAATTGAGTTAATTGAAATGAGTCCAGATGCAGGGAAGCATTGTTTAATGGGCACATCCAAGTCATCTGATGTTCCTTCAGTTTGGAACACGTGAACGTTGTCCTCTCCTACGGTAATCATTTGCAGCTCTTGCACTTGGGAAATTTTTCCTTTCGGATATAAGACAATTATGTCAATACCCTTGAGACCCTTGACAGCTTCAATGGCTGCACTTCCGGTGTCTCCAGAAGTTCCAACCTACAAAATATACATGTAAGCTTTTATCAATTTTAATACATACATTATAGAATTGTTTTCATTTTAGTTGCAATTTTAGGATGTTGTAAGTACCAAAATGACCACATTACTATTCCCCTTGCTAACGTAATACTCCATAAGTCTCCCAACAAGGCTCAGAGCATAGTCTTTAAATGATTTGGTTTTCCCATGGAACAATTCCGCTACATTGTAACATCTTGAGTCGCCGTCTGTGCATGGGTAAAGTTCAACCACCTTCTTCGTGTCAAATGTGGCATACGCTGCTGCAATGCATTGTTCAAGGACATCTCGTGGTAGTTCCTCTTCGCTGACGAATAACTTAACGATTTCAGAAACAACTTGTGTATATGTTGGAGGTGAAACTTTCCACTTTAAAAGTAAATCCTGGGGAATGGAGGGGATTGACTCGGGTACATAAAGACCACCGTCTGGAGCATAACCAGAGAACAGAGCGTCTTTAAAGGTAGCCCCTGTCTCACCACCTCGTGTGCTTTTGTATTTCATCTTACCCTTGGAGTCGTTATTTTATACAGATTACAGAGTACAACAAATTGATTTTTGAATGCAAGTAAAAACCCAACAGATTTTAGATGAAGTAAGTTTTGCACTTTTCACCTACACGCCTTATTTACAAGTGTTTGAAATGTTGGAATGAGAATGTTACGTGCATATGCTACTACTGCTAGTTACAAGTTACAAATATATCATGAAGTATCCTTTACAGAATATCTATACTAAAAGTTATTTCGATGTGTGCATAAGCAGTCACATCTAAAAATCAACACACTTCATTTACGTTCATCATCATCATAGTAGTTCTACTTTAAACATTCCTTTTTGTCTGTAGACGACCAGACTGGATATGAGTTAAAAGATGTCATGCTGGGATGTGATAAGAAGTCTAAAACTTAGCAGCATTAACAAAATTATACATAATAGTTACATTAAGAGTAGACATGTACAAATGTATTTAATGTTTTGTTGTCTGCAGTATTTTATGGAGTTCTCAAAAAATCTCAAAAGATACTTTATCTCAAAAATGCTTTTTAGTCTTCTTACATATATGCATTTAATAGTTTGGAATTGGTCTAATTCTTGGTGACTACTTGTGTCGAAGCATCATTTGATGACTTAAACCTTATCGTACTATTCAGTAGACTTAACTTTCGGCTGCACAAGATATTATATTTCATATGTTAGTGGACATATGACATATCTGCGACTGAAGGCTTCTTATCAAATATATCTCAGTAACATGATTGATTGCATAAGTAAAAACTATAAGTCGCACATGTAAAAAGTCGCCATGTTTTAAGCCACCAACTGTAGTTTCACGCTTTTTTAAATGTCCCTTGTGCAAAATTTATTTGAACAGTAAAAGAAATATTAGATTATATAAGAAATTTTACGTATATAGGATGTATATCCTGACAAAACATAAACATTCAATTCAATAATGAAACTTTGAAGGTTATGTTATAATAATCTTTAAAAAACTGCTTATCATATATGACAATTTTCATGACTGCAAGTCTGCTGTATTTTCAATCGTACTTTCTGAAGGTTAAAATCTGTATAAAATGTCCCTGTTGTTACTCAAATATCAAGTCACGAGAAAAATATTTGGCGTTCATTTTGTATTTTAAAACTGTTCCAAAATCCCGTATAGCTTAACCATTGGAGATAGGGGAACGACACACCTGATAGACCGCGTGCTACTATGACACTAGGTTTGTCTTAAATTGCCTTGGTTGTAACTGAAATCTTTCAAACTAAACACAGGAATCAGTATGGCCTGTTTGTGTTATTGTGACACGGTAAAAATTTGCTCAAGTGCGAAGGCTACATGGTTGAGTAAAGATGAGTTAGAAGACATTATGAGAAGGATTCCAAAAATCATAGATGGATGGTGTACAACGTTGGACAATAAACTCCAGTGAACCAATGTGATAACTGTAGTAATATGACAAAACATTCGAAATTCATAATACTTATTGTTTGATAATGGACACGGGCATTAGCTTTCAAAATAACAATCCTAAGCAGGATACATTATGTGGTTGGTTATTATGTTACAAATTACAAAGATTTGATGAATTGTAAATTAGTAAAATTGATAAAAAATTTAAGAATGGGTTGCAAAAGATTGATATCAAATCAACTTCTATATTTCATTTCTCATTTACAATATTATTACAGAGTTCAAAAGTAGAAAGACACGCTCGCTTAAATAAAGACACGATATACCATTGATAAGGTTTTTACGTACCACTAGATTCTTGAATTACTTAACTGTCGGTCTTTCCAGACAGAACCGAAAAACAGGTGTTGACTGTTGAGTACAAACCGACCCTAAGGGTTATAAATATTTGTAAATACCTAATAGCGACTTATGTATCATAAGACTCATGCTATGTTCTACTTAATCTTATACCAATTGCATTTCGGTGGTTTTCATACACTTAATTAATATTTTTATCAATCAGCAAAAGCTGGAAAGATTTGGATATGATTGACAGATAGAGGCATACGAATAAATATTGTTTTTCTATGTTAAATGTTCATTTCATACAAATTACATGTACACACAAAATTACATGTGTAATCTTATAGCAGTCCTACGATTGTAAGTGTTGACTGTAATAAATTTTAAAAAATACAGGCAAACCAGACTTTAACGTTAACATAACATTTAAATGAATGAATGATCAACTGTACATACACTTCTTTTCTACATTCATACATTCATTTCTTCAAGATTTCCTTGCATAAAGCTCTGAAGACAGGAGCCGGACAATAGTGCAAATACTCTTTGCTAAAATAGTATAACTCTAGTAAAGCTCTGGTAAACATGGCGAAACTGACTGGTCTTTTCCCATTTATAATTTCTCTGCTTTTTTACATTATCGTTGGCCCAGTAGTTCTTCTACTTTGTGTAGTAAACGAACTGTTTCGACTGTGCGTTACGTTATACTTACATTCAAAATATAATGGAAAAATTACACTGGTGCCTAATGGGAGCGATGCCATTTGGGCTCTTCAGCGACCTGGACATACCAGAATGGTTGTGACAGGTTTGAAAACCAGCCAGCCCGTTCAAAAAGAACTTTTAATCGACACATTTAACAACAAAGTCCTTCAGGACCACCAAGGTGGTATAGGGACTTACAGGATAATGAAATACATCCTTACACGAAAGCTTGGTTATGCTTGTTGGAGTCAAGATAAAAACTTTGATATGATGAATCATGTAAGATCCATGGACTCTCAGAAAGTGTACACTGATGAAGACGTAAAGGAGTTACTCAGTAAATTGGGTGAAGATATGGATGAAACAAAGCCACAATGGGAGTTGGTAATAGTGCCACGTTGTAAGGGTATGTAAGACAATGCACGCACTCAATTCAAGGAATAAAGGCAAGTAGTGTAATTTGTAAATTCTTAAAAATTTAGAAAAGGATGGGAAGGAAACGTCCTTGTTGATGCTTAGATTCCAGCATGCTTACCTAGATGGGATAACTTGTATAGTTCTCGTCAAGGAATTTTTGACCTCAAACTTCACTTACTTTTTAAATCCTTATGAATTCACTATACCGTCATGGAAAAGGATACTATTTTACACCAACGCGATTATATACGGACCATATGCATTTTTACTCATTACCAATAACAAATTTAAGTCATTCTGGCCAACCTTGCCTTCAAAAAATCCGATTGGGCGCAACTATTCTTGGACCGATCTAGTAGACATGACAAAGGTGCGGAAGCTACGACAGGCCTTGGGGAAAGTTAGTCTTACGACTGTGGTAGAAAACGCGTTTATTTCAGCCGCAAAAGAGATCCTACCTCCAGAACGACTTCCTAATGATTGGGTGGTTGGAAATATAGCAGCTCTACTTCCATACCCAAAAAATAATATTCAAAATAGATTTACTACATTTTTGTACAATATCCCTGACAATGTTGAGGACATCGAGAGAATTAAAATGACTAAGACAGCTCACTGGGAGGCTGTGACGGGACCACATATTCCATTAGTTCACTGGTCATTTCAGCTTGCGGGCAGGCTTCCAATACGAATGCACCATCTAATCTTTGCTGGGGGAAGTGCCTCATTTATGTTAAGCAATGTTCCGTTTTCAAGAACAAAGGCGACACTGCTCACAAACAACAACGAAATTTTAAAAGTATTTGGTTATCCTCCTCAACCGAATGATACAGGTTACAGTTTACGTTATTTATGTATACTAAAACCATCACAGAATTATTAAAAGCATTTAGTTATATAGGTTTTAATTCAATTGTGAATTTATCTACTAATAGGACTAACCGTCTCCTGTTTGACTTATCATGACACATTACAGATTTTTGCAATCGCAAATACTTCTTGGTTGAGGAAGGCTGAGTTGGAAGAAATTATGAACAGAATTCCAAAAGTCATCGATGGATGGTGTACGAGGTTGGCAATCAAATCCCAGTAACCTAATAGGTATTGCAGTACTAGCTATTTACAATCATATTTTTAGTTTTTTAAGCAGTTCGCTTTATTTGCGTTTGCGATACCCCTGTAAATTAATCAACAGATCCTGGATGCATTAAACTTTGTAACCAAAAATTCAAGTATAATAACAATTATGGATACATTTACGTATCGAAAGTAATAAAACGAATTGTTGTTTCTGCAAACAGCAAAGTTTCTTTAAATGCATTTTATCCATAACCAAACCCATAACTTCACATCATAATTCGTGAAAATAGGCATTCATTTCACTTTTATTCTGCTTTATATTCGAGTTGTGCTTGTGGACTATGTGTGACTTGGTATAGCGCAAACACGAAATACCGACTATAACGGATTATTCCTTGCGATTTAGAAAGTTTCTAATTAAAAGTACTGGATAAGTCAAAGCAGTAGCTGATAACCTTGGAACATATAAGTATCTAGAACCCAGGTATCCTAAAAATCTATAAAAAAAGTGTGCCGAATCTGGTATACGAAATTGTTTCTATGTGCATAGTTGCCATCTTTTCCAATGTAAAATGACGGAATTCGTATACTGGAAACCAAAGGCCTGATGGTTTTTGGTCA
>JAHZNG010004357.1:0-12344 GCA_027744375.1 Orchesellides sinensis
AAATACCCCATGCTGATTAAGTTCCTTACAAAAATATCAAAATTAGGCATAAGTTTCTTTTTTACCATGAGCACATTCGATAAAGGCCAATTTGAGATAAAAATACCTAAAAATACAATTAAGGGAAGATGGCCTCAGGGGATATTATAATCTTTTATACTAAGCTAGTATAATTGTGACAGTTTGACTTAAAAATAATAATCCACCCGTTTGTAATTTTTTTTAACTAGATAAACTGGAAGGTAACAACGCATCAACAGAGATCTCAATTGACGACACCGGAGACAGAACCGACGCTTCAATTTGGCCATTCATTATGGCCCTCATTGCCCTCATGTTTGCTGCTGTCGGCTTTGGCTCTCTTCTCGGCTGGTTCTACAGAAAAGAAC
Organism: Orchesellides sinensis; assembly: GCA_027744375.1. Lineage (NCBI taxonomy): Eukaryota > Metazoa > Arthropoda > Collembola > Entomobryomorpha > Orchesellidae > Orchesellides > Orchesellides sinensis. The sequence continues at coordinate 390 of JAHZNG010004357.1, forward strand.
TTTTACAATTTACCACCGATCTGGTGAACAGAGCAAGAAGGAAAATGGGATCTGGGGATGGTTTTGGTCAATCAAATGGACCCCCCATTCCTCCCCCACGTCACAAGAAGTTCCATCCAATTACTCAAGTCAATGGGAAGGGAGAGAAGAGGCACATAACGCCGGATGTGATAAGCCAGCCTATGCACGTGACGATAAACGGGCTCGCTGTGTAGTTTATAGCAAAAAAATAAATAACTAAAACAATTTTCCCCAAAAAATTTAACTCAATAATTTTTTGACATTTTGAAGAAAAATACATTTTATGAAATGTCAACTCGTTTAACAACTTTTTTGATACACTAATACCGGACTGAATAGAGAGTAATTTATATAATGGTTGATAAAATATCCTTTTTTTATAAATGAATGCTTTATACTCTGTGTGATGATAAAAGATTGCACGAAAAAAAAACACTGTGAATTTGATAAACCCTGTTGTCTTACATGTACAAATAAATGTAAGTGCATGCCTGCATGAATGAAATTTTAAAATAGTAAGGCTTCTTTTGTAGAAAGAAACATCAAATACCGCATAATTTTATACTATGTTAAACCACACGAATAAGCTGAATGTATATTGTAAATATATCATATACCCTAGTTAAATTGTACATATAGTTGAAATAATAAAGGAAAGGTATATATTTTAATACATTCTCTACAAAAAGTTACAATTTATTTGCAAAAATTAACTTATTTAGGGCATTTTTACGTATTTTCATATAAAAAAAATCGACCAAGCACGCTTTTAACCTTTGTTCACTTCGTACTCAATGATTCTTGTTTTGTACACATTCATTTTCTCACAGTGCCCCATACATCCGCGCCAAAATCTCGCGTTTGAACTTCAACATACGCTGTGTTGAATACAAACAAACGAGGCTGAGGATTTGCTGGTAGGAACAATTTTTTAAAACTTAATTTAAAAAATTAAAGTTTTAAAAAGTATGGTTTAATTGAACCAAACATTAACCAGCTGTAGTGACGACCAACGTGTGGGAAAAATGAGGTTGACGTTAGCACTACTCAAGCGGAAAATGCCAAATGGTGCCATTTGGATTGGGTAATTTAAAAAAATATAGTTAATCGGCTTTTAATTGATTGGTTGATTAAGTCTTGATTAGAATGAGGTTTTAGATGATTTTATAATTGTGTTGGTTGTTTGCTATGACAATATAGGAAGCACCGGTTGGCTCATCATATTTACCCATTAAATATTGAGAGGATGGTGAAACGGCTGCAAATAGAAGAGAGGAACATGCTACTCCTTCGGCATCCATATTTATCACTGGTGAGGTTCCTCCAGTTAGCCCTCCCTTGAAATAGTTCAGATTATGTGGGTATTTAAATCTGTTTTTTTTTCTGTGTAAATAAGTGCTTTACTTTTTGTATTTTTGTAGGAGCAAGAACGTGGTCATACGAAAGCACTGGACAAACATGTGGATTGGATGGACAATAAGCGACTGGAAAATGCTGCGTCACGTGTGCGACCCAGTGTCAGAATTGAAGATAAATTTAGTCATTTGCTTAATGGTGATAAGTGGGATGTATAGCGTAGATCGTTTGTTTATAAAGCGTTAATATGAGCAATTATTTGTAAATATTTATCTTTCAAGTCATGTAGTATGAATTAATTAAATTAAATAGTCTCTGTTCTCAATACATTTTCAACGGTGATTATTATTATTGTTACCGTCAAGTCCTACGGACAGTTTTACCTTTCCGTCATTATGAAAAGTAAATTCACGCATTAGTTAACCAGGTTATAATTAATTTTTAGAGCTAATGTCGTTTAAATAGGGTTAAAAATTAATTTATAAAATTCCAAAAAGGTTGCGTGAGCAGTGCTTACACTTAATCTGGTGATTAGATATGTATAGCGTACGCAAAATAATTTCGTTAATTGTATATTAGTAGTAAAGCCTATATTTCATTGCCATTCATGTAAAACTATTCTCTCCTACCCAAAATTGGTAATTTAGTAGAAGCCATGTAAAACGCATTACTTTCCCATGCGCTTAGGATTCAGGGTAGTGGATTATTTTACTGTCATATAGGAATTTAGTGTTTCCAGGTAGATATTTTAGATGATTATAAGTTTGAAGAAGTCATAAATGCTAAAAGGAAGAATGGAAGCTACGCATTGGCTTCTATTTAGTGGAAGATTTTCATTACATTCATTGCATACATGAGGAACATGAATAATATATGCATGCAAGAATAATATTTTGGATTCGTTGAATTGCTTACGCATTTCTTGACAGTGGCTTTTCTAGAGTGTACGTATATTTTTGAAGCTCTTGCAACAAACTGTTGGTGGGTTACATTATGAACTTTGTAAGCACAGCTATAGCAAATACACCACCACCTTACCACCAGTTTTCATTAAACGATTGCTGGTAAATAATTTCCCCTATCATTTTGATGGAACTGCACGCGGCCCTGGTTTTCCTCCAGCATACATACAAGCAAGCTTGCATGCATCACTAGAGCCGATTGCAAGCAATATCAACCCTTATATTGGACAAAAAGGGTTTTCTTCATTCATTCATGCATGTCCAGTTTCCAGCTTGCTTACTTTACACAGGAAATACCCTCATTCTTTCATGTTTTTGTTATGGTAAAGTCAGAGCTACGTAACCAACCACTTCTTCGATAGGGTTGATTTTTTGTATGATGGTGATGACCGAGCGTGAGGTAGAAACATAACGAAAACGGATCGATAAAGAGCATGCTACTGTTTATTATGACGGTGCGGATATGGAATGGCACACACAACTCTTGGAAACATGAATACAACTATATAAAACTTATGTTTTTTATTGCATCTCAACCCAATCCATACAGAATGGATATTGATATGCTTGTCAGAAGCCAAATAGTTTTCGCCTATTTAAATATTCATTTAAATTGAATTTAAGGTATCTCTATTCCCTACCAGACATCCAGATATCTACAGATTTTTTTCTGGAAACAAAAAGTAAAAGGCGATTACCTATATACATACGTTGGACTCTGACCGGAATCTTTCATACGTGCAGAAATGTAAGTTTTTACTGTTTTAAGCCGAATTATAAAAATACACACAAATAAAAACTTGGTTTCTTGCTACTCTTTGTCATATTTGTACATAAACATAAAGAAGCACTCTATGTTCATTCTGTCTGATTATTTTTTTAATTGTGCACGCATTCGTACGATCATTCTTTGATTTTAATGCTAGACATAATAGCATGTCTGTAAAAGTAGTACAAGTGCATGGATACATTTGTGTGCTTAAATTAAAACTTATGGTTGAAAGAGCTGGAAGTTTATTACATTGGAACATAATAGTAGCAAAAGGACATTTATAAACATTCAGGTTGATCCCATTTCTTTCAATTCATTCCAGACTCATCGCGTCATCAGGATGAAGGGATGCAAACTCACAACAGTTGTCTCAAATCATCATCATCCTCTCTATCAAAATGCAAAGTTGTTCGCCGTGGTAGTCTCAAGTATCATGCAAATTGTAAATGTGCAACCAGCATAATAGCAAAAGCCAAAAAATTTTCATAGTTTACGTTTAAACACTTGTATACGTATGTTATGTATGTACAAATGAGCAATACTCTACAAGAAAATGGCGAACTCTTGCAATGTGTCAACTATAAGGTACTGATTTGATGCTGAAGCCAAATGCTGAAAAAGAATTGTGACACAAAGAGAAAAAGAGTGATTTTTGCATGCGGCCAGTGATTTGCTCATTACTACCATTTCATTACAGCTCACTGAAATCCGACCACCGTGTAAACTTATTGAATATCTTATCTAGTGTTTTCGTTTGCTCATTTCCCTCCAGTGCTCATCCAACAACGCCTCCAATACAGAAAATAATGTAAAATCCAATCGTTTATATATTCAGCAGAAGTGGAAACGTTCATTCCTTTTTGCTGATTTGCTCAAAAGTAGGAAACGATTCATGCAATATTAACGTGGTTAAAGGTGTACACAAGCCTGGATGATAATGGCAAGCATAGGTAAGATCAATTTTTGATAACATTATACAACTCTTACTTTCAGTTTAAGAAATTCTTTTTAAACAAAGTTAACCTAAGCTTAACCTATAAGAGGTCGTGCATCATAAGAATCGAATCAACATGGGACTGTTGTTGTGCGTTATATGTAACATTCATATTGTATATTTGTATGCGAACTCCTTATAAAACAAAGCAAGCCAACTATACGGTTATTGTTTTTCTGCCACCAATAAATAGAAAATGCAATGATCATGATCGCACATGGGTTTTTATAAAATGAAACATGCCGATAAGCGGAAAGCAGAATACCGATTATGTTGCTTGCAAGGTGGTAAGCGTATAAGTAATATTCAATCTTTACTGTTTATTCAATAGAGGAATTCCATCCAGTAACCATTACCATGGGATACTACTGAATGCTTTGTTTGAATTTCAATAATCTCAGTGCTTCAGCACCAACTTCGGAAAAGACATAGGCGCAGCAGTGTGCCAATGCTATACTGCAACCTCTGCATGCAACATGATCATGATCACCCTAACCAAAATAGGAAATTGACCAAAAAGTCTGTCTTAGTCTCTCAGTGAAAATGACTGCATCAGACAAAGGATTAATTCCTCATAAAGAAAAGGTTTAATAGGAAGAAGGATGAGTTGATTCTGAATGCGTGTACAAACTTCATACTTCATACCCCATTGATTACTGTTATATTAGCTTTTATTATTATATTATTGTTGTTTAAGTATCAATATTACTTGCTTTAAAGAAGTTTACATGAGCTTTTATATTCTATTTTACTATTCACTATTCATTCACTATCCCTATAAACCAACTCGAATTAGGTATTATCTTTTTGGGTGGGTATGAAAAGAATGACGCGATGATTTACATGCTCAGCAGATACAAACACGTATTGCAAGTTCACAGGCTCAAAAAAGTCAATTAGATGACTCTGATAGTTAGGCGGACCAAAACGAAAGTGTATTTTATTATTATTACAAACGCTCCTTATAGTAATATTACTCTTTTAACTCTACTCAATAAAGTAAAATACAATTAACTCACTGTTTAGGAAATATGTAAATTTTTATACGATCTTACATTACACGTTTCTCTCTCATAGGTATTATTATCTGATCTGCAAAAGTTCTCTCATCATTTTAAAAGCAGTCTGTTTTGTGTACATGGCGTAACTCCTTTAGTACATAACGAACACAGTCTTTGTGTTTATACGATCTCCAACTCCAAATCAAAACAAGATGAGATCTAAAGTCAAAATAGTGACGCTATGGAAAACGTGTATTACTGCTAACAATCTCATTTTATTACGATAGTTGAAACAAAAATACTCGGAATTGGCAGATCACATAATACCCTTTTCATGGGTTACACTGCAGATTAAAAAATACGCATAACTTTTACAAAGCAAAAACACTTGCTTGATAGATACATTGGTTTGGTTACGCTTAATGGTAAAAAAGGAAAAGCTAAATATTAGCATAAAAGTCATTCACTGCCTTTCATAATATTGTACAGGAAAAAAATTCTTGCATGTAGGCTGTCATGATGATGACTGATATCATTATTACCGCACCACCAGAGTAACAAAACTTTGGCGTTTATTTTTTATGATATGTTTAGGGTACACCATATAGAAATCTGTGCACGTGTATAACATTACATATTATACTGACTTCAAAAGACAGATACTAACTACACACTTCAGTGTAACACCAATGATATCAAATGTCACTATTTGACATTTACCCAGGTCTTTTGTTAAATGCCTTGGAAAGGAAACCAAAAAACTAACTTCATTCCATCCTACATACTTATCATTATTCCTTAAATAATACCTGGCATACTAATATAGAAAAATATAGTCTAAAGTACCTCAGAACTCCTTTGGATAAATTGTTTTCAGTTGTTTAAGCGAAAGCATGTCATAATCAAGCCACTAGCGGGCCGCAATCTTTTAGACGCTGTTGTGCATGTAGGTATTAAGATATTTTTTGCAGCAACGCAACAACGCGGCACAACCCTTTTTTACATACATACTTCTTTGCATGAAAGAAAGTCGGAGAGGAAGGAGTGTGATTTTCATTCTCAGTCTCACTCCTCACTCAGTTCACTTTTAGCAGTCATGAAACACGCATTTTTCCCACCTGCAAGCATATACATAGCATCAAAGCATGGTTAGACTGCTGAATGAAAATTACAGAGCCGAAGAAAGTAGTAGAAATCAAGTAAAAGCAAGCATTCCAGATTGTGCTAAATAAAGATTTATCGAAATTTAGGCCAGGAAAGTCATGTATCCACCGTATTACTCCAAAACTATTAGTAAGCCACCATCATCGTCGTCAGCATCCACACAAGGGAATGTTGACAGGCCTACAACCCTAAATCTTGGAGGTGGCAGTAGTGGCGGTGGTATTGGTGCAGTTAGTGGTAGCAGTAGTAGTGTCATGCCTAACAAACCGTTACGCTACACTCCTGTGTTACCAACTCAGTCGGCTAATCCGGCAACAAAGGCGTCTTCCTATTCAAGCTTAGCGTCAGGGCCTTATGCTAGTTATACTAGTCAGAGGTCACAGCAACTGCAGCAGCAGCAACAACAACAGCATCAACCTCATTCGGAGGTTATTACAGTTCCACCCAAGAGTGGGATATCAGCGAGTAGTTTAGCATATGAGAGACCTACGGGCCCTCAAACTCATGGAACTCATCATCAGTATTACATGCAGCCAGTAGGGTTACGAACTAGTCAGCAGCAACAACAGTCCCATGGTGGGAATATTATAGGGTCGATAAGTAAAAGTACACAAAATTTAATTGAGTCTATTCCCGATGTTTTTTGTCTCTCGTGCCCACCTGCCGAGTTCAAATTCTCTGAGGCTTATCGTGCTAAAACTTTACCCCGTACAGGAAAGGAGGTAAGAAACATGCATAAATTGTACATGCAAAGTTGTCAAAGATTTATTTAAAAGTGTTGTGGAAAACGTAATTACATGCATGGGCTATATATAATTATAATTTTTCTCCTGTCGTGTAATTTTTATAGAATGAGCGCCTTATTGGATTTGCTACACTTCCGGAGCAGGTCCACAGGAAGTCAGTTAAGAAGGGTTTTGATTTCACTTTGATGGCTGTTGGAGAGTCTGGCCTTGGAAAGTCTACCCTGATAAATAGCCTTTTCCTGGCAGACTTTTACCAAGACAGGAAGATACCACCGGTAACTGGTAAGTCTGAAGATAATATTTTTCTGACTTGGAACCTGGTGATACACATACATTTACTCTACTCATCTTTTTTATCTAAGAAAGTTATTTATTATGCCTTCATTTACTCATTTAGTGTCATGTACAGGTGCAATCTAAGTATGTCAAGTTTGTGTAGGATATTTATATAGTGTTGGTGTTTTACTGGATACATGCATGCCTAGCCAGTTGTCGTCATGAATGAAAATGAGCACGTTCAACCAATGCTTTCTCCACGTCTAATTTTATGTTATTATACTTCTTGCAGAAAAGCTCAAGCGAACAACCAGTATACTGAAGCACACCACAGAAATAGAGGAACGTGGAGTGAAGCTAAGGCTCACTGTGATCGATACCCCAGGTAAAAAAGGCTAATTTAAGTAATGATCAGGTTTACGCTTTTTCTTAGCCCAGTACATTTCAAGCAAGTTGTGTCCGGGCATGTAGAAAGTTTTGTTTTTCACCATGTATGTAAACATTTCTCTTTGTTGGTTGTATATAATTATTCATTTTATTTGAGAGCCAGTGGGCTTTTTGTGGGGGATGTGATGAAAGCAGAAGGTTATAAATAGCTATTAATTTATGCTATGCATTCTATTTACAGGATTCGGAGATGCAATAAACTGTGAGGAAAGCTGGAAAGCCTGCACGGATTACATTGACGAGCAATTCCAGCACTACTTTTTAGCAGAGAGTGGTCTAAACAGGAGACATATTCAAGACACTCGTGTTCATTGTTGCCTGTACTTTGTTCCTCCGTATGGCCACGGGTAAAGATAAATTTTTGTAGACGTAGATTATATGTGTTGCTTTGAAGCGGTGGAATCATATTAATTATTCATAAATTACATACTAGGTACATAAGATTTTACAGCTTTTCGGATTTTACTTTACTTCTCTAAGTAAAAGTGAATATCAAAAGGATGATGTGTCTAGAAATTCTTTACGGTGATATTTGTTTTTAGCTTAAGGCCACTAGACGTCGAAGCCCTGAAGTGTCTACAAACAAGGGTCAATGTTATTCCAATCATTGCCAAAGCAGACACGCTCACCCCAACTGAAGTTCGTAAGTTGAAGGATCAAATTCTTGAGGATCTTCGTGTTCACCAGATTCAGGTATGCATTTGCTGATGCTTTTATATTGCCGAATCAAATGCTCTGAGTTTCATTTATAGTAAACTTCTCTTTGGTTTTGCTTTCTCCCAGATATACCAGTTTCCCGAATGTGATGAAGAGGAAGATGAAGAGTTTAAAAAGCAGGATAGAGAGCTGAAGGCCGCAATTCCATTTGCGGTCGCTTCCAGTGACACCATCGTTGAAATTGCTGGGAAGAAGCTGAGAGGCCGTGTTTATCCATGGGGAATTGTTGAAGGTGAGCGTTTAACATTTCACACACTCACGCATGTTCATATAATATTTATGCAGTATAGACACTATAAACATTCAATATAGTACACTAACATGGTATGTATGCGTTTGTTATATGCACAAATATAAATATTTACCTACATATATGCATACATACATACAAGATAGTGGCACGTGTTCAATAATCTAATATATATGCTATTTACTACACATTATATAAAATACTTTCTCTAACTATTTGTCATCCGACTCCCCACAAGACCTCCTGCAACAGAAGGAGGCTGAGGTAGATATTTTTTTGCATTGTTCTATTTATATTTTATGGCATCAAATACAAAAATTTTGATTACAGTATATTTCATTACTTACGGTTTTCTGAAATTACTACCTGTGTTTGGTTTTAATATATACAGATTAAGAGGATGCAGCAAATGATTTCTAAAATGGAGGCAAAACTAAAGGCAGCTGGAAAGGGTACGAATGACCCAGTAATAGATCTCTGATTATAAGTATTATGTCCGCGACTTCATACGATACATATATACTAAGCAGTCATTTCACGTGAACTTCAAACTACAGTATATTGGTTTCTAAGAACGAAAAATGTAAACAAAGACTTTGAGAAACACCTTGCAAGAAAGTCAACTGTGTAGTTTGGGGGAAACGTTGTGAAAGCCAATTTTACATGACTCTGTGCATACTTTATGTATGTTTTCGACATGAGAACTTTATCACTCTTCCGTAAAACAACGAATTTGTTCAATTTAACGGTATTACACACATGAAAAGATGTGGCCTAAGTAATGTAAAATTGAAAATTGAGCAGCTACCAAGAAAATAACATAATGTGTGTTACAAATAGCTAGATTTTAAAGTACAACTCTTTGATAAACTAATTTAGCCAAACACAAAAAGGCCTAGTGATTTGGGATAAAGAATTCTGAAGCTTTCCACAATCAACAAGTACACTTTTTAGGAAATCACGTAATTTGTAATTTAGAGTTTAGTTAGTAAGTAGTACACCTATTTAACATTGTTATTACAAAAGTGTTTCATTAACTACAGTATCTCAATTGTTAGAGCTTTAATAGAGTACTATGAATGTGCACAATAACTAACTAAGTCTATGTATAACTGACCTGCTTAAGCTTATAATGCAAAATAATATCATGATATTAAAATCCACACTCTCAAAACACTTAAAAACATTTATATCTGTAAAGCACTTGTTTCCGTTTATTTTCTTCACCGCTTCGGGATATTGCAAAGCTATTTATACATGAATGAGAATGTGACAGCGAGAATTTTTTTCCGAGTAGTTACTTACATTAACGGCACGGTAAAAAGTACAATATTCTTGATAAAAGTTTGTAAGGACTTAATGCGAAATCGACTAAGATATCTTCTACGGAATTCGATGGCCTTCTGGACAACATTACAAAAATGAGATTATCTTCTAAAAACCGTATAAAATGCGCCCGAATACATTTATATAAAAACTATAACCGTTTTAGCATCTCAAATATCTACCAAAAACTACTAACTACAAAAATACTTATAAATACATAAATGTTATCTTTGGTTCGTGAACTTCAGATCGTTCGGCACATTCTTCTACTATGGGGACAGGTGGAAAACTTTCCAGAGTTTGAGCTGGACGACTTAGGAATATTCTGATTGTGATCAGAAGGACCAGGTTCAGACCTAATGGAAGAGCTATCGTTGTTACCCACTCTTGAACTCGACGAACCATGTCCACTCCCTTCTTTTTTTGGCTTCCTCATGTCTAGAATCCGTCGGTGTACTGCATCCACGCATGTTCTATTTTTCCTCTCTTCCATCAAACTGGTTTTTTATAACAATGAGATTCTCCTTCCAGATCCACCGGCTCTTTCCCTTGTTCTTCAACTACGCCCAACTTAAAGTCCTTGGTCCTTCTCTGGGTAGCGTCTTTTTGATGTTTACTATTACTCCTCCTGTATTTCAATAATCCATATGAATAAACTTATAAAACCAATCATAACATAACACAAACAGAGAAAAACATTGCACCGGGCATTTATCAACATAATTTATTTACCTTGAAAATTTAGTAGTTCTGACACACAGCAACGCCAACTCAGCCAAGCAATCAACTGACTATCATCTTCAATCTTGCAAATATTCGATGAAAAAATAACTAGATCACTGGAACAATCATAAGCGGGCTCAGGATTAATCCAACGCCTGAAATTGGACCTATATAAAAATTCATTGATAAGACAACATACACAAATATACGCAAACATACACATATACAAAGTATCAACAATGATAAGATAACTCCCATTGAAAGATCAGATCAAACATAGACAATACCTACGGATGGTAACGAAGTCATTTATAAAATGACCTTGAAAATAATATTTTTCATAATAAAAATGCAATTTAATACATAAAAGAAGAAATACTTACTATAACCCATGTAGACCTCCGTCTTTGTTTAGGAATTGTGTAAACAATGTTTAGAAAAATCTGTTTTTGTTGACTGTTTGACGGTTGGATTGGATTGGGAATGAAAGCAGCTGAGCTGATGTGCTGGGCAAACCTTGCAATGTTGCATTCCGTTCATTCCAGCCAGACAGACAGACGTGTGATGTAAATGCACCTAATATACCGTTCAGTTCAGACTCAAAATGTAAACGATACATGGAAACGGGACTACTGCACATGTGAACTACTGGACAAGTGTGGAGGTGTGATTCATTCATACAATGCATTGCATATATACATATCTATGCATATTATATGATGTATGGCGTATATCTAGTCCTAGTCCCACTTTCGTTGTTATCATTCAAGGACCGTTTTTTGTGTGGGATAAGGAGTCTTACGGTGAACTGGTAAATCTGACATCTTATATACAGAAGTATATCATATCTTGCTGAAGTAGCTTAGCAACCACCCCGCATTCGGGGCTAAGGTTTTTTTCATGAAATTTTGTACCCTTAATTTACTCAATAATGTAATTTATATATATGTATAGGGGTTACTATAAATAAGTCGTCCTTGTAAGTCGGGCCCTAATCATGATTCAATCATGATGTAAAAATACGGCTTAGGGGCAACTCGTACCCTCCAAACTCATACCCTGCCTTGCAAAACTCGTATACTCGTCAACTCATACCCTGTGTTTTACGATGATAAAAATATGACATGAAAGGCTGTTTAGAAATCTGATGTGCAACTCGAGGCTGCACTGATTCTCAACATATTAACATGTTATGTGAAT
>JAHZNG010004358.1:0-10183 GCA_027744375.1 Orchesellides sinensis
AAGAACTATTATAATGCATAGAATGATGTACCACGGATTTTATGCTTACAATTTTTATACAAGCATGTGTGTATTTATATGTATAAAACAACTTTATGGAAGTATGTTATATTTGTCTATATATAACCTGTAGAAAAGGAGAGCAGGAGCAGAGAGTGAATTTTGACTTGAATTAGAACATGGTAGAAAAAATTAAATTTTTTAAAGGCTTAATGTGCTACTGACTGAATGTATTTTGAAGGTGTAATATATATATGGCGCATATGCATGCAAACACTGTATTCGGAAGAAATAACCGATTGAACGGGTAGCTGGTTTCGTCTTGCTTGACTGCTTACCCAGTTTATACTGCTTTTATAATATGAAGATGATGTGAACTGAAATATATCTGAGTGAGTGAGCATTTCTTTAGAATTTTTTTTTGGCTTACCGAATAAACGGTGAACTTTTTAATCGGTAGACCTGTTCAAACTTAAACTCTTGTAATCCTTTCGGATTTTCTTTGCTTAGTGTGACTTATAATTGAATATCCTATATCTTGATCAGAACTTGATCGCTTTATAATTAATAATCGTTTCACTTGTGAATCTCGTATTGACATTTTAATTTGCAATGAGCACGCATTATTAATGACGTTCATGAAATTTCATGTGTAATGAGAACCGGATATTGTGTAGATCAAGAATAAAATACACAGTTTCAAATGAAATAGATAGCCAGTCATTAGTTTTGATGGAATTAATCTGATGTCCAACAGTCTGAACAGTCCATGAATTAACTTAAAAAACTGGTTGTTGAATGTACTTTTTTAGTCTCTTCGAAAATAAGTTTGTTTCTGCTCGTTGCGTTTAACTTGTAAGTTATGAAGTTACTCATGAATGACTGCATAGTCAGCGCTTCTTCACACGGAATTTGCTTTGCTAGTTTATTAATCCGGTATAAGGGTAAACCAGCGTATTCTTTGGTCTGGCATTAAATCAAACCGGAAAGCTTAATCTTATACAAGAAGGTACTATATTTATATTAAACATTGTAGGTGTAGCAGGTAATCATTCTATGATACCATGTTCTTTGAGCTAATACCATTGCTACTATGTAATAAAAAGTACTTAAAAAGAAATAAGTATCAGCGGCCGCAACGAGAATCATCATCACCGCATTGCATTCTTCTTTCAAGTATAATTCATCCGTGCACACAAAATCGGGCACACATTTATTACACGTACCTACCTACTACATATTATCTTCTACCAGAATATTATGGATGTGTATCTGTTTCTCTATATTATGTGGCTGTTTAGCGTTTTATGAATGAAACACAAAAATGTTTCATCAATCAACAGTCCTTATTTTTCTTGAATCCATTGAAGTTGGCTAAGTGAAACCATAGCACTCATATATATGTTTCCATAATGTATGTGTATGTAGGTATGTATGGTAGGTTTACATTCATAAACGAAAAAAGCACTTCCAAGAAAATTTGGTCCAAATCCCATCTTCAGGAATTGCGCACTCAGTCAATAACTTACCTTGTGTGTGTATCATCATTACATACATATGCTATATGCTATTTTACTAAATGCTATATTTCTCTATTGTTAGTTGTTATATACAGGGTATTAGTATATAACTGCAATACGTAATATAACAATAAAATAGTATGTATTATGTTATCTTGCTATATATGTATTGTAGCATATATTCCTTAATCAGCTATCCAAATCTTTAGACTGGTGTTGCTCATTAGACTTCTTGTAGTAGAAGGATAAAAAGATCGTGACAAGACGAAGATATGAAAATGTTTTCACAGATGTACATATGGTTTGGTGACACTGTGTAGGTTGCATTTTTACAACAAAGTGTGTGTTCACACATCAAACTAGAAAATATATTGTGTGCGTCTAGACTCCTTACAAGTATACAATGTCCATTTTTATAACAACTTGTAGCAAAAATAATATTCAACAGACAAATACACACACATTTTTTCTGTATTATTATCGCTTTCCGTTCGTTCATCAGTACACATGTTGTATGTGTGTATGGATATTACAATAGAGTATGTATTCCGGTTTCTTATACTTAAACATTCAACCCAAGCCTTTACAAGAGGACGATGAGAACTAATAATACCTATTTTTATAAAGATGGTTTTAGGTGTGTGTATTGTATTGTATGCACATAGACATCCTGTTGTAAGTATAGCAGTAAGCGTTACTGTATATGCCTCAGAAAGCAAACCGTATTTATTTCAATGATTGACTAACTATAAGATATGCGGCTAACTCGTTTGAAAAAGAAGTCTTTTTCAATCTTCATCGTCCATTTCCCCCCTTTTTCTTGTTGAGCACAGTGAGGATATTTTGTCGACCCACAGCTTCTTCTTACACATTCATTCTCCAAACCCTCTCTGCCTGAAGACGCACAAAGACATGGCGTTACTATTAAAGAGGTAGAAATTGTGTAGCAATGGGATTGAAATAATAATGTAAACGCGAGCATACAGACCTTTCCTTATGTATTTTGTCCACAAAGAGAGGATGTACCACGCACATATGCACATGCACGCACTATTCAAAAATGTACCAGATACACAAACACACACACACACGTTCTCAAGTAGGTTTACAGATTTTCTTGCAATCTGCCTTGTCATGAGTAATACATTGAATGTGTGTGTGTATGTAAGTATTGGTATATCTGTAAAAAAATTATGGCATATGTTTACTGTGCTAAATGCTATTGAACAAGAAGAAGAATGAATATGCTCAAGGAAGATTCAAAATGAGAGAGAGAGAGAAACTTTGGTGGTACGGCATATGGGATATGGTGATGATGAGCGATCTGGGCAGGATATATTTTTTATATAATCAAATCCTGAACGAAAAGCTTGTTCAGTGAGGAACAAGGTTTTAAAGTTTTTAATACTCAATTCACCTTGCAATGCCTTGCTCAAAAAGAGTGAGGAGGCGAAGGAAGAGATCACAATCATGGTGAACAGACCAAGAGAACCAGAGTTCGTAGAAAACCAGTGTGGTAGCAATACAGCACCAATGGTTAAATGTACATCGTCTCATCTTTATGTGTACTCTTATGGATGTAGTTTTACCAACTTCACATTTATATTATGACATAAAAGTAAGAAAGATGCCCAAGAAAGAATAATATTACGTACTACACAAAGCTTACAGAAAATCTGTACGTGTATGTATGTAATGCATACATTTATGTATCTGCAAACGTGAGGGATGAAGAAGAGCTGTACTGTAAAAGTTACAATGAATTTCTCTATTGATCTTCTCATCTCGTTGATTAGGATTTGGTCTGAGTGACTCCTCTTCTTTGCTCCTGCTTCCACATCATTCGTGAAAATAAAGATTTTACGGATGCTTACTACAGTATTTTATATTATGGTTTGAAGGGAATCCTTATTTAGAGATTATATTTGGGATAAGATGTTTGTAGATTATATTCTGGTACTATAAACATGTACTCCTATGCAGAAATCGGCACGTAGTAGTAATGCCTATATACAACTGAGAAATACACATGTAATCAGAATCAGGCCTGATTTTTAGTGGCAATTAATCTACATTTTGATTCCTTCAAAATAGCATAATACCATGAAGGAACAAGAGTTTATCAAACAAGTCTAAATCATAAACGCTTTTTGCTCTTATCCTTTCCGAATAGCTGTTTTTAGCTTTTGCTGTGACAAAATAGCTTGAAATGTGCTTCTTGAATGGGAATTAGACTAGTGAGTATGCAACAGGCTGTAAACTGTTGCACTGTTTGGTTTCATCAGCATCAAGCTGGAGCATCCGAACACTTGAGTGAACGAGGAAAAGGGGAAACCAGAGATGTACTCCTTTTTATATTGATTTTTGTACCAGAGTGGTTGGTAGGAAAAGCAGAAAAATGGCAATGTAATTCCAAAAACCCGTTGCCAAGTATAGAGACAGATTTAAAGTGACTTAAAATTCGGAAAGGGTTCCACATTGAATCCAAGCACAAAAGTCATATGCATATTATTGAACCGGTGTGAAATATTTGTTACAATTTCACCGGTTATGAATGCGAATAAGAATATTTTGTTGGTTACGTTTGTTGCTACAAAAGTTTATTTGATTCCTCTTTCAATGGCCTCTGCGTACTCTAAAATTGGTTGGTCTACCTTTTCAACTTTGGATGTGGCTGCACAATTTTATTACTTAAATGGGTGCAACGCTTCGCTCACTTTTTTTCATCCATGTGTATCATCAACTTAAGAAAGCCGTTATAGTAAAAACTACTCATTCTAGAATACAAGACAGGGTAACCAAACAAGATCGGAGTATACAATTAAATAATAAAATAAACTGTGAGTAAGTAGCTCCTTCTTAACTTTTTTTCGATGCTCTTGCATAAATATCAAAACTGATCTTCTAAATCCCTCCCAACCAACCTTAAACCTCTTCATGTGAATCCGTACATTCATTCAGCACCACTCTATATTACAACTACCTATAAGTTATAATAAGCCAACTCTTTGCTATTTATAAACGTACTAATTTACAGAACCTAAGCAGTAGCAAACCCGTACGTGCGTACAATGACGTAACGAAGCTCAACTTAACTGCTAAAAAATTTGTAATCATTAGATTAATCTATTGTGGAATATGGAATAGCAGTGGTTACCATGGAAAATTTCGGATACGTATAAACTGTACATAGGTCATGCAACGATTACCGTGGACATTTCAATTTAGAATGAATTTTGTTTCAAAAGGCTCTCTCCAACACAGCATCAAATACATTACACAACTCACAAGCGAAGATGACCTATAACGGGTCAACCTTTAGGTCGACAAATAACTCCTGCAGAATCTAAAATCCACACAGTTCTCTTCTACATTCATAAAAGGTTACAAACCTTCACTCATACAAGTATTGCTCTGTAGGTTGTCACAACTGTCATCCTCGTTAAATCATTTTTAAAACCACTGTTCCGCTACTCTAATACCCAAAGTGTTTACCTAGCTACGGTTTACGATTATATAGCATATATAATATTACCATTGTTGTTTGTTATTCTTGCATAGTTGTACAATAGCTAGAGAGCTATAGCTATTCACAATATCCCCACAAGGAGAGATGCTTTATTATCTTCACATACATACATACATTACATCCTATGAACAAGTCTACACAAACAAATCAAATACCTATAGTGCGTGCGCATGGTTGTTTCTCGTATAAGAATCTGTTATAGTTATACATATACAATGATGATGATCATCATGACTAGGCTAGAAGTTTTGATATTATAAATGAGCAAAGAGGGGAAAAAAATATGTATGAAAGAACTTTGTATCATGGTGACTGACTGACTGAACCTACTAAATGAACCAACGATTCATCTCATCTCTCTCTCTCTCTCCTCATCATTATCATCAACATCACATCCCCAACAGCAAGTACATTCTATTAAGGAAAAAAGGCAAGGCAAGGCTGAATGTGAATTGAATTGAATGTGCTCTTGCTACTTGCCATTAATATTAACTTGTTGAAAAAAGGGAAGTTTTTAGTTAAGCAGACGAGTATCATCAGAGAGGAGCACCAGCTATCTATCCATTTGGAATGAAATAGTAATGAATAGAGAGAAGAGCATCAGTTCTAAATGCGTACAATGTAAACAGACGTTACACACATATGAAGCTTTTGCTTTAATCATAAATCGTACCTACAAACATTATGAATATACTCGTAAAAAAAGAAGTTTTTATTTCAATAGGAAATGGAGCTATATAGTAAAAATGTTTATAATATCATCCACACACTCATACATATAGTGTAGTTGTTGCAGTCAAGTCTGTGAGTAGTTAAACCATATAAAAGTTTAAGCATACAAGATCACCTATACAAAAAAATATCTTT
Source organism: Orchesellides sinensis (assembly GCA_027744375.1). NCBI lineage: Eukaryota > Metazoa > Arthropoda > Collembola > Entomobryomorpha > Orchesellidae > Orchesellides > Orchesellides sinensis. Next base: position 5,917 of record JAHZNG010004358.1, read on the forward strand.
ATGCTTATGTATGTATGTATGTATGCCCAAATGAGTATAAAAGTTGCATGTGTGAGAATGGGTATAGTATAGGGTTGAAGAAGTAAATCTGTTCAGGAATTGTGGATATAATATGTACAGTGGTGGTGGTGATGATGAGCATGATGTTGCTGGTGAGGTGATGCTGCTGGCTGGCTGGTGCAACAAAACAGCACTAGAAGCAAAATAACTTATCCTTATAATATTTATATGGATGTACGTACATTCATATAATACTAAGACCAGCAAACAGTAAGTTTTTATATAAGCAAAAAAAAGCAAAGCAAGAAAATGATTTGTGGTAAAAGCCCTTCCCTTGCTGCCTGCCTGGGTCGACTTCGACAGACAATCCCATCCCCCGTCCGTCCGTCGTCCCCATTCACTGAAGACTCTCAGTCTCAGAACAGAAGCTGAGCTGTTCAGTTGTTTCGTTAACATTTATCGCGCTCCGCTCGCTCTCATACACAAAAACACATTCATTCGCTCATACCGCTTCTCACAATCATTTTTTTATATACAAAAAATTCATAGCCAAACTCTTCTCTACAACCTAAAGGAAGTTTTTTTCTTCACCTTTCTTTCCCTTTATGCATTTTGTTACTTGGTGGATACCAGAGGATTTCTACAAGTTTTGTGTGCTTATTACCAACAAAAAAAAGGCATACTAACTCTACTCAAATTCTGAAAAGTTGTTCAAGTGTGAGCATTTTATCGTATGAACAAAGTGAAGAGCAAAATTGTTGATAGAAATTTTACTGTGGTGTAAAAAATTGCATGCGGTAGGAACAAAATCTGTATGCAAAGTTTGAACAAAGATGCATTGCATAGCGTATGCATTTCTGGTAACCTCATGTGTCTACATGGTTTGAAGTGAAAACTTGTGAAGTTTAGTCAACAAAGGAAGAAGCAATATACAGAGCGAAAGAGAGAAAAATAAGAAATGTTGTTCATGTATTTTATTTTCTAGTTGAATTGAATACGTACATGTAAGTTGCTTTTTTTAGTGCTTGCACAACAAGATAAAAAAGCAAATACAGGAATTAAAAAAGCCTTTCATTTGAGCACTGTTCCAAGTGATTCAACAAAGCGTTAAGTTAGAAGTTTTGCTCATATGTATAAAATATGTTCTTACGGTGATTTCAACTTGCCACTTGCTTGCCTAAGAAATGTAAAAAAAAGATGCTCGTCTTATTTGTTCCCTATTCTCCTTTAACCAGCCAGCCGTAATCACCAAAAAACATACCGAAGAAGAAGTGTCTATGTAATAGCAGCTATAACACATGCACGGATGTACTACTTACTGGTTTCTCCTCTGTGTGTGCAAGAGACACATTGCAAAGAAGTAATCAGAAGATTTAGAAGTAACGCGGAGAGTTGAGATGAGATGAGAGTACAAGAAACGGGAGCCGCACCAAGTGAGCATGTAAGAATAAAAAAAGCAAGCAAACACACTCACACACATAACCAGAATCATGCAAAGCAAGGCAGGAGAAGATGAAAACGAAGCAAAAGAAGTACATCTTTGAAATATAAAAATATATATATATTCAAACATCATGCTGCATCGACGACTACTCATGTTAAGAAGGCGAAGAAAACGAAAGAGTTGGTGAAGAAGACGGGAAAAAGAGACATAAAATAATATTATCCACAAGAGAAGAAGACGAGAGAGAGAGAGAGATACATAATATTACATGCCTACACTCTCACTCACATGAATTAGTTCTTCTGTGTGTGTAAAAAAATCTCAACTTTGCTCATGAACACACATATAATATCCAAACACACACAATATTGATGCGATGTGTGGTCATTAACAGTTGTTATTTTCTGTTGGCGCGGTTATATGGCTTAGATGCAGCTTTCTTTGACTGTTTTCCTATGAAAATTATGTATAGAGAGATGAGCTTAACCCTTTGACGATAATAATATTAAAAAAAGACCGGAGAGTTAGTGCAAGCGACTATCATTTTGTTAAATAGTAATATAATAGTAATAGTAATCCTTTGTGGAGACTTAGAAGCTGTATGTTCCTTGGAAATAAGAGTACGAAGCTGTATGTAATGTGCAGTTAAAACATTACGTCAAGTTCATTACTAGTGTTCCTTTTAGTATGTATTTTGGTTGACAGTGTTCATTCAACAATATATAGAGTTAAATATGGTGTAACTTGTTGCGTTTGCAAAAAAACAGTAATAAAAATAATAGTAATACACAAAGGATGAAGCTTCCACATCAAAATCATGATAAAATGCAGCTAGAACAGGGAGCAACTTCATCATCATTTCCAACATCCTTCTCAGCGTCATCAACTGTGTTACCAACATCTACCGAGTAAGTTATTCACTCTTGTGTGTGTGAGGGAGAGAGAGAGAAGGATTAGGATAGGGAAAATATATTTGAGATAATTACTATTATTAATGCCTTTTCAGTATTAACCAAGTTAATTTCGATAAGTACATGGACCCGCATAGTATAAGGAAATGATATTATGTGTGTATGACTTCTAGTTAAAAAAATAATGGATAAGAGAGATGAGTATATAAATGTACGTCCTTTTGAGTTAGTGATAAAAATGGAAGACAAGTAGAAGTTGAGCAGTTGTGTTATTAAGGAGATAATATCCTAAAAAAGTTTTGGCTTTTTAGCAAAGAGGAGGAAAAGACGAGATGCATAAGAAGATGAAAAAAGGAGGAAATTAATGGTGGCATTCTTAGATAATACTGTACACAGATTTGTATGCATATTGTTATGAAGTATTATTAGATATATATGCTCTGTCGTATATGGGTACATAATATGAAGTAATAAATGATGATAATTGGTTTTGTTAGGAGCATCTCTTGTGGCCAAAAAAAACGGAAGAAAAGGCAAGCAATATTATATAGCACGAGCAAAGGTTATTGCATACATAAAAACCGAATTATGCTATACACACATTATAATACTCGATGCATCATTATTTATTGCTATGTCGCACCATTTACTGTCATTACCTAAGTTGGCTTAAACAGTTCATCTGTTGGCAGAAAAAAATTGACTAGTAAAGAGTGAGGCAGAAGAGGATGTTTTTTATGTGAGCAATTATGTTACCTTAAGTTTTTATTGTGTAGTAACTACGTTACAAATATTTACGTGTAGAAATCTTCGTCGTATATACTCATACCCATAAACTGAGTTTTAATGGGTTTTAAGCATTTCTTTCCAGAAATGTGAGTTTGTAAATGAGTAGATATAAACCAATCACGCTCTAGTCTCTATCTTACTCTTTGTTAGTGGTTGTGACTGTTCTTTGCTTGTTTGGAAGATAAAAAGTTTGGGATTTTAAAATGGATGAGAAATGTTTGATTTGGTTGCGAGACAAAATTTACTGCTTGTCAGATAATATGCATGTTTCGTTGTTAGAATGTCGTCGGCGTTAATAACGTCGCTACCAATAGCTGTCCTGAAGGATACATGGATACATCCTGGCGAATAAATTCCTTTTTTACATAATGAAGGATGAAAAGCCACAATATTCTAAAGGCATATAGAGACGGCGAGGTTAAAATCGTCCCATGTCAATTGCTCATACAATAGGATACATTTTTACGGCTCTTTGTCCTCTCGTTTGAATGAGAATGGAATAAACAAATTTTAAGGTCCTTTACCCACAGAGAATAATACATCCTGTGAGTTGTGTATTATTAGAAGCAATCACAGCAGATCAATTTTTCTATGGTCGTGGTGACGACGTCTGACGGAAGTGAACTGACTCCAGTTAGTTGTGTCACTACTTGGCTGATGAGAGAGCGTGTCATATACATTTGACTTGAGGTTAAAGTGTCAATGTTTAAAAAAAGAAAAACAGCGACTTGTGCGTAAGAAAAATGTATGAAAAAATGAAACCATGATGTTTTTTGTGACATTTTCTGATTCCGGTCTTCTGTCATTCATTTGACATTTCCATTCTGGAACTTTTTCAAGTGACTGACGAGAGAACCTTTTTATAATGGAATAAAAATATCATAACAATTTACAGTGTCTCACTCAGAAAAGCATCCTTATTTTTAATTCTGATGCTATTAAAAACTCCTTTTTACTACAGATCCTGTCACCAGTCGGCAGTCTATTAAAAGGAGGAAGTTTGTATAAAGGTTATTCCAAACTTAGGCTTTGCCATGATGATGAATGAATGAGTAATTGGGCGGATTCGAAGAATGATTTGTACTGATTCAATGTATTAATATTTATACAGCAACTCAGCTCG
>JAHZNG010004359.1:0-16491 GCA_027744375.1 Orchesellides sinensis
GGTAACTTCGAGTGGGTTTTCCTGTTGTTGTAGGAACTTGTTGTTGGTATTGTTGTGGGATTTGTGTTCTGCTTTGTTGCTGCTGTTGCTCATAGTGAGACATAGTTCTTTGTTGGGGATGGGGTTGTTGTGGAATCTGTGCTCTGCTCTGTTGTTGCTGCTCATGGTGAGGAACACTTCTTTGTTGAGGGACAGGCCTTTGCTGTTGTTGAGGCTGGGCAAAAGCAGGTTTTTGCTGTTGAGGAACTATGGCTTGTTGAACGGGATTTGGTTGATTTCTATTGTTCACAGCATTAACGTCTGTTTCCACGGTTAAGGGCTCAATTTTAGGAGGATTTGCAATTTTGGGGAAATCTGAGAGACTTTTCTGTCGTGGTATTAGCACTGGCCGTGTTTGTTCATGTTCCAGAGGTTGTTGGAGGCTAGTTTGCTGGAAGCCCCTTATCTCTTCTTGAGATAAAAAGTGTGTTGTTGGTAATGCAGGTTTTTGGCTACTGTTTGTGATAGCATCTCCAGATAAGGACTTCATGAGCGGGGGTAAGCTCAGCAGATTGCCTGGAGGTTTTGCAAAAGGTGGACTTACTTCCTGTTTGGATGCCGCGTCAAGAGCGGGTGAAGATGACGCCTGACATTTGTTTAAGATATTGAATAAATTTGACCTAGCGCTTGTAAGTCTGCTATTTTGTTGTTCATCATTCAGTGATGACACTCGATTCGTCATTGTCGCCCTCTGCTGCTGAGGTCCCCTCATAACTTTTGCCACAACTGGTGTAAGAATCATCCCATCATCACCAACTTTACCTGCATTACTATTATCACTATTGGCATCACTAACACCAGCTTGTGCAGCCATTACATTGTCATTGTCGTCATTAATTGATGATCTCCTAGCTGCAAATGCTGAGCCACTACTTTGCTGAAATTCATAACTTTTCTTTGTACTATTAATACTGTCATTGGTTCCAGAAAAGCTCTGCTGTTGCCCAATATTACTATCATAATTTTGAGGATATGAAGCTGCATAGTTAGGAGAGGTAGATGCATACTCCGGCTTTGTTTCATATGAAGCTGGGATCTGGTCTTGGCTTTTACTACTATCATCAAGGTTTATAATGGAGCCGGAGGTAACTTGTTGTTCCAATTTCCGTTTGAATGCTTCATCAAAACTTTGGGTAACCCCGAAGGTTCGCAAAGTAGGGCGAACGACAGGTACAAATTCCTCAGCAGATCCTCCCATTTGATTGTAGGTAACTAGTTTCTGTTGCTGTTGAGTAGGACTAATGTTAGGCTTGTTAGGTAGAGGAGGCCCTGCCATAAATGCTGTAGAATTAGGAGATATGTCAGATTGGTATTTGACTGGAGAGTGTTTAGGTTCCTTGGGCTGTTGATAGTTCTGCTGATGCTGACTATTTGCAATTGTTGAATTGACAGGTGAAACGGTTGTAGGAGGAAGCTGAGTTATTGGTGGCTGTTCAAATCGAGCTCTGGATATCTGTATTCTCCCAGCATTCGGATCTCTAACGTTGGAGGATGTGGGTGACTCTGGTCCTTTCTTTGCCCATGGCAAGTCAATTTTATCCTCTTGTTGCTGAGACTGACCGACTTTTCCAGTGGGGAACGCTGCCATCGTTGGTGGCTGCTGACTCTGCACAGGTACAAATGAAGAAGGAACAAAAGCAGACTTTTTCATGGCTTCAATGGCAGCAGCAGTTGCATGAACCATATGTACACCTCCATCTGTCACTTGCATAATTTGCTGCTGTGGCATTTTCATGGATGGAGGTTGTTGATCTTGAGCCATTGTCTGTATGACTTGTGGCTTTACAGGCATTGGCTTTCTCACTTGAGACATTTGTTGTTGCTGCTGCTCTCTCAGTTTACTTTCAAATGAATTACCCTGGAAATGGATTTTCTTCTGACCAGTGGCTACATTGTCATGAGAGGAGTAAACGGGTCGATAGGACATACGAGTCGGTTGGTCATTTCTGACTTGATTTAGAGCATTGGTACTCACAGTCTGTTTCATGCCTGGCATCATTACCATGCGACTTCCAAAGTGATTACTTTTGCCAGACATCACTACTGGAGGTGGAGATCTCCAACTAGGCAAATCAGAGGATGGTTGTTGACTCTCAGAGGATTTATTTTCAAAAACATGTAATTTATTTCGCACTTGAGGAGGCAGCTGAGATTTATCGGTGTTGGCCCAAACTGGTTTCGAGAAACTTTCTCCTCCACCACCTACTCCACTCTGCTTTCCATGCGTAAGTGCCATTTCTGATACTGATCTTGGTCCACGGAGCGGTGACGGGATTGGTGAAGCACTAGGACTTGACCCTTGACTACTTGTATCAAACGATGTTTTCAGGTTGGAAAATCTAGAGCTCCATTGACGATCATTGACTCCCAAGTAAGCTGGGCGAGCTCTGCCATCACTTAGCGCATTATTCTTCTCAAGAAAGGCTAGGAATTTACGATCCCCATCAGTTCTTGGCATAAATGGTGGTCCTTTATTTGACTGATTTATATTACTACTATTTCCACTACCACTGCCACTTTTCGTAATTCGATAATTGTTCGTATCTGAATCTTCTTCGTCCTCTATCTCACTATCGTCATCATCATTGTTTGAATGTAGAACAAGTCCAGGTGGGTGTGGAATGTCAATGGTATTTGCTCGCTTCATTCGTTTCTTTCTCTCATTTTTACTCTTGTAACGAATCGCTCTAGACACAGAAGCGGGCGTTTGCTGCCCTTCATCATTTGAAAAGTATGCATTGCTTTCACCAGACATTTCCTTTTGTACCAGTGGCCTACTTGGTCCACCACTGTTACTTGTGACAGCATTGCCCAGCTGGAGATTTGTCGTGACACTTGTAGAAGAAGCTGTTGTTGTGACAGTTGGAACTGCAGTGTACGTAATTTGTCCGCCTCCAGCCCCTTGACCACTATCAGAGGACGGGCCATTATTTGTGTTTAGCGTGATAGCAATCTGCAATTGAGGGAATTCTGATGAGGTCAACTCTTTCAATGAAATCTGCACATTCTCTATTCTCTGCGGCGATTGCTGTTGTTGTTGCAACAAGCCACCATTTGGTGTTGCTGTGTATGTAATTGTATTTCCAGAATTGGGTTGATCATTCAGGCGTCCAGTAGCATTGGTGCCGTTAATACTCACCATACTGGTGGTACCACTGTTTGCAGAGACTACAGCAGTTGCGGCAGTAACTGGAGCATTAACCGGTGAACTCTCATACGACAATCCTGATTGATCGTCCTTCTGTTGGCTCTCCGTTCCACTTTCTTCCGTGAAGCCGGAATCAAGTGACTGAAACAGAGACGATGAAAATCCGTTTGGCTGAGCTGTTTGGTTTCCGGGGCTACTTGGAATTTCATATTGCTGTTGTTCATCAGTATTATTAACATATTGTTCTATTTTCTGTTGCTCATCTTGTTTTTGTTGGTTCTTTGCATGCGGTGGTGAATAAGGTTTAGGCATTCCAATTGTATAATCCCTTTCTTTTACCCCATAAGCTGGATAAGATGTCAAGCTATTTTTCCGCTTTCTCCTATCCTCCTCTTCAGACATTTGTTTTTTGATAGCTGCTTGATGAATAGCAATTTGAACGGACTCTTGAGGGGTAAAAAAAGATTTGCTAGGATCATCTTGTGCTGCATTTTGATTGTTGTCAAGGGAGTACGTACGAAAAGGTTTAATTTTCAAGTTGCCAACAACTCCTCCCAACACTGGGCAGCTGTCGTCAATGCTGGCATAGGTCATGCGACGTTCCGGGGGAGGTTGATAACCTTCGTAAAACTGTGTAGCTTTTTTGACAAAAGGCACAAAAGGTCGAGGGATACTTGTCAGTCGTTTCTCTACATCCTTTTGCCAATGTGGTGCAGAGATACAGTTACCACTTGGCATCATTTCTCCTTGCGTTTCGCTACCACCACTACTCATCATCACTCCCTGGTGTGTAGCGTCACGTGGGAAGGCAATGGAAGTAGGCATGTTATCATCGTGTTTCCCCAAAGATGATGAGGTAACATTCGCATAAGCCGGAACTGTGCCAACAACGGCTGCAGAGCCACTCTGGCTGTAATTATTTATGTTGTGGAGATTAGTATTGCTTGCATAGTTATTACTGTTACTACTACTGATGGCACTATCCTGATTATTTCCCGTAGATGATAAGTCTTGCATATGGGAGTATACAGATTGGCCATGATGATCTTGCTTTGGCTCTCTATTTTCAAGGCGAAATCCTGTAGACTCTTCAAACAACCTTCGAGCCTCAGCCAACTCTTCTTGTGTAACACCAACAGTATGAGATCTTGGCTGAGAGCGTCTTTTGGCCAGTCTAATTTTCCACGGAACTCCTCCATCTGAAGCTCCCGTTTGGTTTACTTTGTTCACAGTCTCGCCACCACCGCTCCCATTAAAAGCACCAAAATTGTTATGTTCCACCATAACCTGGCTGGTTTGTTCCGTCGGTGTGATACTTGATGCCGTTGCAAAATCACTAACCCACGGATTAGAGCTACTTCTAGCTACAGGAAATGGGACAATGTCAGGTGGACGAGGCTGAGCCCAACCAAGCATGCTTGACTGACCTGTATTTTCTAATCCTACACTGGTAGGCACTTTGTGAGAATTTGCGTTGCTCACTTGACGTGCTTCAGGAGGATTCACACTAAATGAGTTTTCTTGGTGGTCTCTTTGTGGATTCTCAGCACTCAAAGAAGACTTAAGCCGATCAATAAGCGCAATAAGCTCTTTTCCCTTAGATGGATCACATGCACTGCTAATATCCGTAGAGGCCGAAATTTTTCCAAGACAGTTTGGATCCTTGACAAGGGAGTCACGCAATAAGGTCAAAACCTTATCAACCTGTTGAACAAGTCCAGAGTCATTTCTTACTTGGTCCAAAGATGATGATAAAATGCTCCCTGTTTGCTCTTCAACAGAGCCCCCATCAGGTAATCTTTGTATTTCACCGGAACACCCAGCAGTGGGAAGATTTACTGTTGCAGAATTACTATTGCTGCTGCTTTCACCACTAAATCCAGGAAATGATTGAGAGGAGGGAAAGTTTTGTGTATTGATAGAGGTATTAAGTGGAACTCCAGTAAAATCCCCTCCACCCACAGATCCCGTTGGGTCTTGAGAAGTAGGCACGTTCTTATTGCAATAAGGGTTGAGAGAAGACTCTTTGTTTGTATTTCTCTTCAACGAATTTTTCAATCCCTCTATGAAACAAGAGAATTCGCCCAGTGCGTTGTCATATTGACTGGGAAGTTGTGCGTCTGCTACTGATGCCAGTGATGCAGAAGTAGTTGTTGGAAGTAGAGCAGATGATGATAATAATATTGACGGCTGTGCGGCATCACCCGTGCCAGAAGCACTACCACCGCTACTAATGCTGCTCCTGTGTGCCGACAAATCCTCACCGGATTCAGTGCCAGAGTCAAAGAGGCACTCCTCACTACTTCCTCCTGTAGAACTATCCTCTTCCCGTTGCTGAAGTCCACTATCACTTACCACGCTATTATTATTGCGATGAGCACTCGCCTCACAAGTACTATCACCTCCTCCTAATGCACTGGAAGCGTTGCCGACTGTTGTTGCGTTATCACCACCATCACTACTGCTCTTATTGCTATTGCCCAAACTCTTGTTGGAGTTATTGCTAATATGAGATGAGCTATTATGAGAGCTAGAATGAGATAATTGATGAAACTGACTGCCCACTATATTATGACTTGATGAAGCTGCGGAAGCCCCAGCACCAGCACCACCACCACCAACCACAGAAGATATGGAAGCAGATGCAGAGATACTATCCAAAGAGCTTTGTAGCTGACCTAATATCAAGGGCATCAACTCACCCGTCACATCCGTTGAGGTTGACGATGCCGAGATGGTCCCTCCACTTGGAGATAGTACCAGTCCCTGTTGGTTAGCCCCACTCTCAGAAGCAGTTGAGCTTTGATGGGTCAACTGAGTTGAGCTGGAGCGGCGCTCTTCGACAATTTCCACGGAAGATGATTCACCTAAATTACCAACATGATGTGTGCATAACTTTTAAGCATTCATATAACAAGCTTTTATTGTATCATTACATCTCAAAATTATTTACTGCAATCAATTAGTAATAATTAATACAATTTGACAGTATATCAGGCGCCGAAACTGTATTAAATAACTATTACGCAAATTCCAATTCCAATTCTTGATAAATAATCATGGTAATAGTAAAAACTACTACCGGCAGGCATATAATGAGGCTTACGTAAGCCTGCAACTGTAAAAATTTATTAGAGATGTAATAGATGCTATAAAACCACGGCAATAAACTTCTGCTCATTATCATAAGTCAAAGTCTTGAGGAGGTCAATATATGGAAACCTTTCAAAGGACAATGAAGACTAGTGTAAGACATGCCAATTACGGAGATTCAGACGATGTCCCCATGTGTCTGTCTAGTATCACATTTGTACCATGCAAATAATGTAGCTACACAGTTGTATTAGGGCAAATCACATCGTTCAAAAGGAAGAGTGACACAAAAGCTATGTCGTTGTACTTTTTCGAGCACGTATGTACAACTTCCAAATAATGCTTGTCTCGAGATAATTCCTGTTTTATAAAAATTCATACCTAAAATTGTCATGAGACGTAGGAGAAAAACTGATCACAGACTTGTTTCCAAAGGCGTAATTTCAGATAACATGCCATTTTCATGTACCATGAAACACACTCTTGTCTTTAGTAAAAAGTTGCCCTTTTATTTTGCATACCACTAATTACGATGAATTTTATGCCAGACAAGGTCTTTGAAGACAATATATCGACAGTCATTTATGCTTTTACTTCTTCGATTTTATTATTATCATATGCATCTGGTATTCAAAAACTGACTACGTTATTACATAGCTACTGACAGATACGCTGAGCACATTGAATAAATATTGAAATAAATCCAATGTCAAGAGTCAAGAAAACTCTAACATTTGCCAGTAGCTTAGTTCTTTCTACTCACAGTTTATTTCTGATCATGAAAAAAACCTATGACGCGTTTTACTTTCCTTTCATTTACATCTTATATTTCACTGAAAAAAAATGTACCTAAGTACTAGCGATTCCATGAATTTGCTAAACATCTTCTCATAAATTTTCTGGAAAACTACTTTACTCGTTCGTTTCCACTGTTTAGAGTTGGACTGCGAGACGGAAGCTACACTGAACTATTTTCGACGAGCTGTCTACACTTTCAATGAAAGCGTTGATGAATGTATATCGACCAAGAAAATTGGGTGATGAACATTATTTTTTCCTTATACTCTTGAGTCAACTCAAGAGAAAATCGAGTACTTTGCCAATTTCCGAAACGTGAAGTAAGAAAGTTTCATGAAATGCTTCAATGACCAGACAATTCGTGCAAACAACCATAATATTACAGTAAACTTTTATACATACATGCTTGTTAGATTAGATACAATATATAACGTAAGACGTGTTTTCTTTTACTAGAACAACATTTTTCATTCATGGTAGGTAATATATGTTATGTTACATCTGCAACAACTGAGTTTCATTTGCCCTTCGGAATCAATTCAAAGTTGATTTTTGTCTTTTTATATATTAGTCACGCCGCAGTTTTCTTTACTTCTTTATAAACTTTTTTAAACGATAAAAGGATCAACTTGCGCAAAATTAGCTGCTCATTCAGATAAAATATATTACTTTAGAATTAGTAATATCCTCATAAAAGAGATGCGATCACTTACCAATGGATTTAATTCGGCGTTGTATTCTCTCCCGTTCCTCTTCTCCGTCACAATTTTCCAGCTAAAGAAAATAAAAAAGTTAGATTAAAAAGTACAAAAACCTGAAACCAGTCATTGTATCAATATTAATCTGTCATCACATTCACACATATTTTCTGGTTGCAGTCAATAAGTCCCTGGCTTAAGTTAAGTGAGTATCTTGTAATAATAATGCTTCAGTATGACTGCAAGATACGCCAACATTTTCGCGATTATGTGTGGGCAAATTGAACATTATTATGACGATTTGAATAAAGTGGTTTTCCAAACTCCATAAAAGTTATAATGATAATGGAAATCAGCGAAACTTCTATTGACTTCACCAAATGAATGCAATATGGTATGCATGTATAAACCGTATGCATGGAATTTTTGAGGATTCTGATCTATAAATATGAAAAGGTTGTATTTGAAGAGAACTTGAGTGGGAGACTGGGGTAATCAAGAGTCACGTTGGCTAGTTTTAAAAGGTAAAATGCGATAAATCAGCAAGCTATGAGAATACCACATAGATCCTTTTTCACAATAAGCATACATATACCATTTTACATAAATAACGCATACTACACTGAATTTTACAAAAATAATACAGGTTATGATCCATATGTTTCGTTTAACTGTCGTGCCAATCCTAAAGAGAAAATGCCTGAGATACACAACACGAAGGGAAAATGGTAATGAGGAGTAGGTAATGCACATATTATTTTGATGCTACAACAAAGTTTCATGCCAAGCCAACATTTTTGTGTGAAGTGCTCTTATAGCTTAAAGCATATTGTGATATGCCAGAGACGAGTTATATGCAATCTATAAATATTATCCTGATCTGACGAAAGCAACTTAAACTTAATAATATTTTATTCCTCTTGAAGGTTTTACTGATTTGCTGTAGATGAAAACTTCTTTCACGCTAACAAAAACCTTACCCTTTCACAACAAAATATTTATGTATGCTATTATGTCAATCTGAAATGCACAACTACGTAGTAAATTAGTAAATACGTTTGCATGTATATATCTGTATATAATACAAAGTGTTTTCCCCCAACTCCAACTTATGTCGTGATGATGACAGACGAATGAAAAGGAGAAAATGAAGGATGGACAATGACTACTACACTTGGCTGGAGAGTCTTGTTATGTAGACACAACGTCAAAAAAGGTTGACTAATTACTTGTAGTCTACAGTAAAAGCACAAAAAGTGGCACAGATACACACACTAGAACTCCAGAGTGAAAACTGAGTGAGTGAGAGAGTGACTTTTTAAAAAGTCAGTGGAATAATGTATGGGAGACATGGGCTCGCTGAAAACAAAACAATAAAACGAAGGAAATGTCCTAAATATAGTTATTAGTGCCTACAAAGTTGTATGCAAAAGAGTACGGGCTATACGGATATATTATTTGTGTAACGTAACGCTTTGTGAGGAGCATTATTATGAAAAGGATGAAAAGAAGAAGAGAGAAAAGCGGAGGAAGCACGGCATTTTAAAGAGAGAAAAGAAGGATGACAGTCAGTGGAAAGAAAGATGTGCTTAAAAAGAAGGCGCATTTAGAGAAAACGAGGTTTCAAATAGATTTAAACAATTCAAACACTCTCATCCTCATCATCATATCCACCACTGGCTTTTGCAATACAAAATAAAGAATCTTGAGTTGTAGTAGAAACAGCTGCATAGTGCAGCTGAAAAGACTAATTCTTCACAGCGTCATTATAATCATTATCATCATCAAAAAATACTGCTTGTTATAAACGCACGCTTTCTTTACGACTGCATCTTATCCATGGTTAACGGGCTTTACTGCCCATTTCGACTTGACTACTTCCCCAATATTGCTTGTAGCCTACAGCCTTACTACATAAGCTTAGCGTTGTTGCTTTTTATGAGCTAGTTAGTTTTACAACTGTGTCGTTTTTAAATCTTTACAGGGTCTAGTTAACCGTGGGAGAATTAATATTCACATAAAAATAATACTAATTTTCGGTTAACTGACATTTTGTGATTACCATGAAAAATTCAATATTCATCTGGGGCAAACCATAAAATAAGACGTTTTCAAAACTACAACTTTTCAAGTCTGGTCATCTCAACCACCACATCGAATCTGCTTTTTCTTTGCATACCTTTACTTGTATCTTCCGTTCGTGCTATAATTAAACTCATTTACGTTTAAAGTGCAAAATCCTTGTACGTGGTAGGATATTATTACGCTTTTTTATAGTCCATAACGGAGAGAGTGGTCGCGAGTTTTTTCCAGCTTGGGTACTTTCTAACAAGCGGGTAAACTTCTTAGGTACATTATGGTCTGAGAGAAACCAAGCCCAGCAGTAGCATTGCTATGCAACTCCTTGAATTTCTTAATCTTTGTCAGCTACTCACACAACTTTTGCTAAGATCATATTATCATGCCCTTTCGCCTTTTTGCCAGCAACTCTACTCTCTTTCTCTCTTTTTTCCACCATTAAGTCTCGTATGATTTTTCATCAGATGAGTGAGTAGGCGGATCCCAATGCCAGCCATCCGTGTGTAGAGTATATACATGTTTCTTTTTAATTTGCCACCAATGTTTAAAAAAAGAAGCGTCTAGTTATAAAGAAGAAAACAAGGCAAAAGTCCTAATTCAGTGAGGTGTGTTGTAAAGATGTTGGAACGAGCTTATATAAGAGCAATAGAAAAAAGTTAAGTCATGTCATGATGTGTGTGTGCTCCTTTTTTCTTCTATTTTTTGTTAGATAAGGTTGAATATCGCTATTGCTCCTTGCTTTTTTCTGAAACAACTATAAGCAGCTTTTGCTAATAGATAATACATGGAAACAGAAAGTATCAGATAAATAAAAACAGCCCTGCTATCATCTCTACATTACACAAAAACGCAGTGCAATATGTGTTTATAAAGTTAAAAAATAGAGAAAGATGTATATTGAGCATACATAATGACTTTGCAAGAAACTCGTATAATATACGGTTTTTGATATTGTCTTGTGAATATACTATATACTAGAAAGAGAGCAATGTATGCCAAACATTTGGTTCAGAAAGTTGAAGCATGCCAAAAACGAAGCCGAAGCCAACTCAACTTCAACCTGGACTTGTTTGGTAATGTTTGAGGATGAAAAAAAAATCACATCACATCTCTGTTAAATACTATCTCTCTCTCACTTGCAGAGTCAATACCAGACTTGGTGAAGAATGAACAAAATAAGAGATTGCAAGAGATGAATGCGTTTTGGAAGAGTATTGATTATATGGCAGATTACTCTCTGCCTAATATGAGGTTTTTAGTCAAATTTTGTACTGGAGGAAACCTAAAAAAAATCTTGTAATAACCGAGTAATATATGAACCACAGATTATTCACTGATATATACTGTTATCAAGTTTCAAATCTCTTATAAACACATATAATGTACCTAACAACCTAACAAATATGCAGATCTATGAAAAGATTCCGTATGAACATCCTTTAATGCAAGAACATAAAAACGTTCCCAAAAAACAGATGCTCTTAACTATCATTTTTATGTTTCTTCTGTATATTCTTGGTTGCAATGTATGTATTGGTGACAGATTATTCACTTACATAAATTGAAGGAATATACATGCATACATATAGGAATATACATATGTATCCATGCATTAGTAAAGTACATTTCTTTGGTGCTAATATCTATGTGATCATGCCAAGTGATAACTTTGCAGTAAGGCGAATACACTTTTAAATTATAAATACCTACATACGTCATACCTTCCCTATGGCAATCAAGGGCAACGTGATTGCAGAGGCAGTTGCACTTGCTTACTTTATACTAAACATGGTTTTTCTTAATTCTGTTTTAACGAAAGGCCTTAACATGCTCCTATGATTTACATTTTTGCAATGATAACTTATTTTGTTGAGATTACTACGTCAATATAAATATGTATATTCTAAGGGTTTATCTGATTCTATTTCATTAATTCATTTGAAATAAGTACATAAAAATATTTTTCACTTACCATTTCTCTTAGCTTGGAGGAATCCGATTCCGACTCCACGTTGGCTTCACTTTGCTCAAGGGAGGATGACATGCTCACCTTTGCAATAACAAAGAGAAATGCAAATATTATCAGGAACCAAATTTTGACGGTTTATCTTAAGGAGTCACAGCGTTGAGCGTGGACCCCGACAATTTAATAACTGAAAGTAAGGTGACACGTGCACAGAATTTCACAGAATATGAAAAAAGCAAGAAAGAGCAAACTGCAGTCTTATATTGATTGTCATGCCTTTACAATTTTTTAAAAAGGTCTGTTTGCTTAAACTACCAGCTATTTTGCCGCAAGTCAAGACCGTCTTTTAAAAGTAATTTTTACAAGTTTCTTGAACTTGTATTTCTTTGCAATGTAAAGGACTTGCGCTACACAATTTGCACATAAACAGTATATTGTTGTCTTGTTTACTCTTCTACTTCAAAAATAATTGTTCAACAGATGAGAAAAAGAATTGCGATGTTATCTTGGAGAAAGAGAAGAGCAAGAAAAAGGAGGAACGGTGAGATTTTCAAGAAGCAGGAAACAGTTTTTCATGAAAGCACTTTGATTAAACAGAAAAAATTCCCATGTACACAGTTTTCAGAACTGGGTAAAAATCAGTTTCCGGTTCTTTCAATTTTCTAAAGAAAATAAGAACAGCTTTACAAGAGTTAGCAACATTTTCCATATATCAACTACTTCATTTCTCGTATACAAGCATGTACTCGCTTATACAGATATTGGATGAATATACCGCTACATGCACCCAGCAACGGTGGCATATCTATATAGTCGTACAGAGAATGCACAATTAGAGAACAAAGACGGAGAAATAACAATAAAAATAATAACAAGCTTCAAAAAACAAGAATGACTGACTCCAAGTCAACTTGTTTTCTCCAAATGGTGAAGCTTTAGGTCAGTTTTTTAGACGTTTCTCTCAAACTACGTTTTGTTTGTCAAGTTTCCCTTTGAAATGAGCTCCAAGTGAAGTATCCTTCCGTGGAATATGACGATGATGACGGTGCTTTAACGATGTGACGCGCTTGGCTTAGAAATATGATGGAAATCCCACTTCTGCTCTGTGTGTTCCGTCCTTTCCGATATTTTTATAAGCCACATTTTGTATATTATAAATAACACCGTGTTCTAAAAGAAGAAGAAAGTAAGGAAGGTCTGTCTTGGTGCCTGTCAAGAGGATCCCATACTGTCCTCACTTAACCGTGTGTTTCAGGTTAAGCATTCGGGGTTTCAATATTTCATTAGTTTATATGGTGTAATGTATGTACACACACGCTTTCAGAGTTACTTGATTCGTAAAATTTCATATTTTCTACATAACCACGATGAGAAAACCATAGTGCCTCTGCAGACATGTATATTTTTGAAAACATATGCACAAAAATATTATTATGATTGTTTTTATTAATATTTATACTGCCACCTACACCCAGAACTCAAGGTTTGAATTTAATAGCTGAGCACAAGCCAATTTGTTTTCTCACAAGAAAAAAAGGTTCAGTATGGCTTTTTTAAATTGCACTTTTAACCTTCGTCATACTGTTTATAGGTTAGTTAGCTTTCTGCATGGTAAAAGTATTTTTTTATTGGAGAAAAAACTAATTTACACAGGAAAATCCCTGAGCAGTTGCCTCGTTTATGGGAGAAACTAAATTAGAAAATGAGACTGAATTCTCGGGTTTAAAAATGTCATACCGGCTTTTTCTCACCAACAAATACAGTCTTTGCACTTTAGAAAATGTAACGATTTCCAATTGGCACTTAAACCATGGATGAAACTCTTACCTATAGCATATAGTGCATTACATTCAGTGAAAATTTTATGGCAAAATATTCTCCTAGACTTGAACTTGACATAGCATTGATGATAAAGAGAAAAATTGCTAGGAGCAGTATTAGAAAGTGCGATTGATTAGCTTCACATGTAAAAGCAAACATGAGCTCAAGTTGAAAGCTTTGAAGACAAGTTAGGTAATACATATGTACATTTGCACGTGATATCCGCTATATTGGTAAGTCTTTTGTGATGTGAGAATTGTCTTGCAAACCTTTTCAATTCAACGGTAAATGTACTGTAGTAATATGTAGGTACATATATTATGTCGCAGATATATACATACATGCATACATGAATGTAGTAATCCTTGATACAAAATTTGAAGCAGTAGTGAAATGATTGTGGAATGCTTACTTACTAGGAAAGTCAAAGAACGACGACACTGGGATGACGCTTTATGGATGATAATCTTAGAAAGGAAAACTGGTGATCAGGCTTCTTACAATTCTTTCTTTTACATTGCATTACCCAGGAATCTTTCAACTTAACCACGGTATTCTTTCCAAAAGACAATAACACTTTGCTCCAACAGAGCTGACTCACACTACCACAAAAATTTCACAGGACATCTAGACTGGGTTCACTAAGTGGGAGAAACAAAAAAGCCTAACGCAGTAATCGAATTCTTTTTTGGTAAAAACAATGTGAACAAATGGATATGTATATTTTTTAGAATTGAGAAGAATTTTTGTGAAAAAAAGAAGATTCTACTGAAACCAATGGTTATTGCCTTACATGTCAAGGATAACACTTTACAATAGCACTTTGCAGTAATAAATCAAAAGTAAAATAACAACACATTATAGATAGGTACTTATAAAATATGGACTTTGAAAACTGAATAACGTATGGTCCATGGTGTGGAATTATAATGGTAACATATCAATAAACCCCACAGACTAAAATATAGCTATTGATGGGGAATAATTCATGACATGACTTTTCGAACAGAGAACAATTGGAACTAGAGTGTCATGAAAACCTAGTGTAAGCAGGAGTAAAGGAAGGAGATAAAGAGACAGAGGAGAGAGAAGTCGTTTAACTTGAGAAACTAAATGATTGAAAAAGAGAATTGCTGATGTATTGTGAAAGAAATAGCTACTAGAGACTCCAATTATCAGCGCTCTAAAATGGAGACATTCTCGAAGCGTTCCAATACACTTGCCCATGCAAAGTTATGCATTACTCATGCTTGTACTCAGGGAACTACATAGTATTGGAAGCTAGAGGAAGGATGATGATTCTATAGATGATAGACTAATTTTTTTAGCATTTTTTTTTCTTGCAGCTCACTTTCTATTTCCAATACAAACACGGTATATTATAAATATATACATACATACTTCTTATTTTAATACAAGAGAAAACAGTATGCGAAACTATTATGTTTTTTACGAAAAGCTAAAAAAGTGGAAATGTATATAGGTACAAGCAGAAGGTAGCATTGTGTATTACTGTACTTGGAAGAATACGCACTGGAAAGGGATTTTTTGTGCATGAATTTCACTGACAGCATCAAGTAAAAAATAGCTTCTGTAAAACCATATGTGCAACACTGCCTTTCAACTTCAACAGGCATGCATCACAGGACGTATGTAATATTCGAAATACAGATGCATACAGATACAGTGTGCACATTTAAAGTAACCGTATCGTTTTGCTTGCCTGACTTTTCCGGATTTAGCTTAAGTTTTGTTTCTCACTTCCGCCGAGTTCATAATCCGCTGCGAATAGACATACTAGGCTGGTGTGTGAGCATACAGTAAACTTCTGACAATTCCATATATGTACATGAGATGGAGAATGTGCGGAAGATGAAAGTGCAGCCGTGTGTCGCATACATACATAACTCATACATAATATGCAGATAGTAATAAATGTATCTTTTCCCCACAAAGATTTCTTTTTCGGGTTAGGTGTAGCAATTAATGTACAATTGGCTATACAGTTATTTAGGTTTTTGGCATGTTCACTTTTCCCTGACATACTTTCCGTACAGATCTTACGAACCGTAATATAAGTATTATGTAGTCATTTCGCTCTCTTCGAGTATATTTATGTATATTACTATAATTTGAAGTAAAAATGAGGTTTACAAATTTGCACAAGCTATTTGTCTTATTTAAGTAAATAGTTGGGAAATTCTTAGGTGAAAAAGGGAAACTTTGGTTTTAATAAAGAGGTATATGATGTTACAACTAAGAGCTATACTTTTTAACACCTCAATGCGTATGGATAAAAGAGTGTAGGAGGTCATGCTTCGCCTATCTGAAACGGAAGTTGGACACTTTTACCACTTTTCCTTTTGCATTTTAATATTTTTTAAAGAGATATTTTTATTAAGTAATACGTTCCGGTTAGACACTCCAACATGCTTTTAAGTGTACAAATCACAACACAACAAGGTTTTATGCATGAAGATGGACTATATCATCATCGTATTCATCAACTTTAAATTGGTCTGGTTCTGGGTGCAAGTCGCACATCTGGCAGTCTGCTTTTTGCACATTTACCGAGATTGGCATCCGTAATTGATTCTCGGAAAAAAGCAGGTCGTAACTTATTTTTTTCGAAATAAAAAAAACAGAACAACATCATTTATCGGTTCTTCACCACCATCACTCTCATATCGTACATACGTGAGACGTGAAGTCGACAGAATTACAAATTTAAAAAAAGGATACATAAATGTGCAAATAAACTTCCTGAACTCCTATTCTCTTCAAGTTTACATTGATATTGCTAATACACATACAAGCACGGTTTAGGAAGAAGAGAAAAAGTGGGAAAA
>JAHZNG010004360.1:0-22852 GCA_027744375.1 Orchesellides sinensis
AGCCTTTCGCATTTTTAATTTTTCTTCTTGGATTTAGTGACGATTACGTGGACTAAAATATCTATTCATACTTTCATTAGTATTACATATTTTATATTTTTACTTACCAGTAAACGTTTTTCTTCCAGGAGTTTTAGCTACCTGCTGACATTACAAAATAATCGTCATGTTTCCATTACCATTTGAATAAAAGATTTACACGTTTACTGTTGCAGAGTTTAATCCTCGATACCACTTTTTGTTTTTATTTTGTGGCGACTCTTTAATGATTGTGTGTAATTTTATATTTGTGACACAGACAGCCACCTGCTTTAAACACATTCTTTTCTTTGGCTTAGCTATCTGATCACTTGTAGTTTTATTATTGATGTTGCTGCATGGAACTAGTGCATTTGGTACTTCTCTTGTTGCGGTTTTGTATGCTCAAGCTAAGTTCAAAATCACCACGACTTGTGTAGTCCATTGATCGTTCAGACATGTACATATGGAGGAATGTACCTATATTTGTCTATAACATGTATTTTTAGTCATATTAATTTGTAGAAGCTGAGTGCAAGTTTACTTCTTTTAGCTTTTCGGCCACCCTCTTTGAACTCCGTCATCCTCTAGCATTTTTTTAGTTTTTGCTCATCTCTCAAGGATCGGCTGGATATTTCTTCCCTTTTTCCTTCAACATATCTTTAAACGTAATAAAACCTTTACTTCAGCCCATTAAATTATGTCTGAGTTTACAAACATTAATTTGTCTCCAGTCTTTGAGGTACCTTATGTAACTCATTTTATATATACTCTTGCTTGCGAATGTACTTATGTACATGTATACGTACTTTTGAATTGTTATACACATTTTTTCTTATCTTTGCGTATTTCATGCACGAATTTCATGTTCTTTTTTACCTACATACAAGATGTAAAGTAAAATTTCTATACCATAGTACGTAAGAAATTCATTTCCTTCATCGCGTGCGTGTTTCTGCACGAATGAACATATTCGTGGAAATTCGCTAATTCGAAAACTGTTACCTGTTTCTAACACTATGACTACTACTCATATTAACTCAATACGGTAACATCATTTCAAACGTACGTTGGCATGAAAGGTATTGACGTTATTCAAAAACGCCAGGTATTAGGTTTCTGCGTAAACAGATATGTACACATTTAGTTGTGCTAATTGGCTTATCATGTAAAAAGTCGGTGATGCTGCTGGATACCCCAAACTACGAATCCAGCAGCTTCAGCATCCAGGTTTCAGAAGAAGAAAAGGTTTGTTTCACAGGATGGAGACCCGGAAATCGTTAGTTGACCTGAGGGTATATTTGTATTACTATCTCAGGATTCAATTTCTTAGGGGCATAATAACTTACGCCCAACATCTTTTTTCTGATACCTTTCCACTTTTATCTCTCGTAGCACAACAGGATTGTGTACGTATTGAGCTATTCTTGCAAATTGTGTCCATACACCTACACCAGTATTAAAACGTATTGTAAAATGTTCAATATCGGATGTTTGTC
This sequence comes from Orchesellides sinensis, assembly GCA_027744375.1. Classification (NCBI taxonomy): domain Eukaryota; kingdom Metazoa; phylum Arthropoda; class Collembola; order Entomobryomorpha; family Orchesellidae; genus Orchesellides; species Orchesellides sinensis. The sequence goes on from JAHZNG010004360.1 coordinate 1,518, forward strand.
CTGTGCTCGACAATATCATATTCTACCAAGCCAAGGCAGGAAGGTAATGTGAAAGAACTAAAATGTAATGGTGATGTGGCAGGAAGGAACGATATTAGGAGTGTTTTGCTTATTTAAGAAATTCTTACAAATAAATGTATGTTTAATGTAAAGCAGAAGTTGGTTATACAGTTTGTGCACCAGAACTTGCAGTCTCAATCTACCCTGTCATAAAATATTACAGAAAGCATAAGAATATTAGATAGAAAATAATTATTGATTTCGCTCAGCTACAAATCACATTTTTGGCGGGCTTCAAAATGAATTTAGTTGGTGGCGAGATATTACCTGGCCTTTCCTGCTGAAATGGGATGTGACGGGAGGAATTGGAAAAACTCAACGTAATCCGGGTGTATTTGTTTTACTTTGCTTTAATATTTGCAGTTTTTAAACTCGGAACTTGCTAACCGAATTGTTTTTATTATTTCCCAGAGCGGCAGCAGGTCCACATTCTGCTGTGAGGAACCTAAGGGTTGCACTACTGAATGTGCTTCTGGATGTGACAATGGGCAGTTCTGCTTGTCATACAATAATCATACTACCGCCGAAACAGGCCTTTTCTAAGTAAACTGAGATGTGAATCTGTTTTTGGACGCAAACGCGTGTTAACCAAAGCGAATTGTCAAGCAGTGTGTGACAAGTTAAATGCTGACTGCGGTTTAACAGGAGTTGCTCTATGCTTTCAAACACTTGGAGTTGGAAATGGATCAGATGGATACTGTGCCGTATTTTGTGAAGATAACGTGTCATGCGATAAAGGTGACCACTACCATACTGCAACAACTTATGCCCAGATAATAAAACATGCGAGGATAAGACCACTTGTCCAGAATAATCAACTAATGCATTTATTTTTAAAATATTACTTTACTTTTACTGTCAATGCTTCCATTTCTTGCTGGGAATTTACAATGTAATTATTGCGTCTGGCTTGTAAATAAAATTTTAAAAAAAGTTCGTATTAGTATGTTAAATTGCAGACTTCTTCAATCCGCTCAATGCGACCGACGGGCTAATTATTACTTGTGTCTATCAAGTTGGCATTTTGCTGGACTTGGCTTTTCGTCTGACGAACTTAAATAGAAAATTGTCCATTTAACATGTCCACATGGTTTTATTGTTTTCTCTTATGCATGCTTGATGTAATAATGAACTTTGCCACAGACATTGCCATCGTTTTGCGGCTTGTTGGCTTTGCATTAGGAACATATGATAATTTACAGGTAGCTTTAACTTCTCCTGAAATTCTACAATGTAATTCAACAAAATGTTATCATTTTGAAGTTATCCTTAAGCTTTTAATGTTCTGTTTTATCGTTTTAATAAATTAATATATTTTATGCTATTTCCAATCGAGTAAAATATTTTAAAGAAATGTTTCATTGTAGGGATGACAGCGAGATGAGCTCTGAGAAGATAGTTAGACGGCCTTTGCAGGTATAGCATACATGTCGTGTATGGTTGTTATCTGTAAGAAAATAATACAATTTATTATCAATCAACTAAAAGTGCATACGTGCCGTATATATTGTTTTATTTTTTTGTCTTAACCTGGAAAAGCTCATTAAAATACTGGAAGAACATATCCGCGGCTGGGAAGTAATTTGGCCAATGCCATTCCATTAATTTTGCAAATCTTCTAAGCATTACTCCCTCAACCATTTCACGAAAATCATTCTGGACATTGTCCAGCAATCCATCAAATTTAATAGTCTTGGCATCCGATGAATCGGGATAAAAATTGTAGACGAAATGATTATCGCTGTGGTTGTAAATATATATGTGGCCATCAGGAGTCAGATTGATGTTGCGAAATAAGACGTGATTGTTCACATTTGAAGAAGAAATCCTCCAGTTGCCGCTTCCACTAATGGGAATATTACCATTAATTGTTCCGTTTGCTTTGTACTTTCCCAAGTTTCCCAAATAAACGTATCATATTTTGTTCAATGTATTGTTCATTAGCAAAAAACTACCTTTAAACGTCACTGGTGGTCCTTTGTTATCAGTTTGGAACATAAACTGGATCCAATGTTCCCCAATATCACCCATAGCTAATGTAATGCTAATGTTGTCTGTAAAGTTTTCCACGACATACTCCCTAGATTAAAACAAGTAATTAATTTTTTACTAATTAAAACCCTGAATTAATTAATTTTTTTTTTTGGAGGAAAATAAAATTTGTATACCTAATTTCACAGTTAAGTTCCAAAGAACTATTCTGATTTTCCAAATTGGCAGGCCCTAAAAATACAGGGGAAGGATCCAACTTATGTTCCCTTACCCAGACTGGATAGTTTCTTAGAGCATTTTCCAGCCAGAGGTCCAGTTTGTAATATTCTATAAATTTTTGAAAGAAGGGGACAAAAGAGCAAACGGAAATGGAGCAAATATCCTACAAAGGAAATGTCACAGAGAGCAAAACGTGTTAGGAGCAATTGCCGTATGGAGCAGAGGTAACGGGGAGTAGTTGTCAAGGGGAGCAATGTTGCTGAGGAGCAAATTTTGAAGGGAGCAAATTTAGTGGGAGCATATGTCCGGGAGAGCAAAAATATACTAGGGAGCAAATGTCGAGGGAGCAAGGAGCCGGTAACGATTTACAGTTATATATTTAAGTGAATTTCACGTAGGTATTTAATATTTACCTTGATTGTCAGGAGCAGAGTCAGCCCTTAAGCTTTGTGTTCTTGTTTGAGTGAAAGTTGAAAGCAACAAGACCCAAAGGGCTACCCTGGTGCACCTAGTAGAGCCAGAGCTCATCTTAAAGGCCGATGAATATGTATGTCTTTGTCAAAACTATCCTGATGGTTAAATAAATAAACCTTACAAAAAGTTTAGAGCTTTTATGCAAGTTAAATACGGCTATGAATATATGTTGAAAATGGTGTAGAAAAACCAGAATTGAACAATAACCAAATTAGTGTATTGAAAATACCAGTTAGTCGATAATTCATCCCAGAATCATTAAAAGCTCGACCAAGTGTGTGTTCTAAGCACAAAACAAATAAACCTGACAAGATATAGAGACTTGCGATTTAGAGTTCGGGAATTATGACCACAGATTTGCCTTATAGATAAAAATGCACCTTAAATCATGTGCTGCATATGTAATTTACGATAAAAAAGTTTCAAATTGTAGTCCATTACAGTTGTTAAAAACAGATTGCGAAAAATTGACTACGTTCAAAAAATATGGCTAATCAAGGGGATTTTTCAAAAGCTGCTGAAACTTGAAAACTGCACTTGGAAGAGCAGTGACAGACAAAAACCGCAACGGAGATTTATACTTGTTATGTACATCAAAAGTAATAACGGATGTTACCTGTAATCATTGCAATGAGAAACTACCGTAAATTCTCAAATTTCAGCCGGGTTCTAATATTAGCCGGGTCTCTAATTATAGCCGGGGGAACGCCCTCCAAATCTTGCCATATAAATTTTTAGCCGGGTCTCTAATTATAACCGGGTCAATTGGCGCCAAATTTGTGTGAGGGGGAAATCAATTAGCTACTTGGAACAGAATAACATGTGGTGTGTCTGATTTCATTCTTGTAAAAAATAGTTTATATTTATACTAACTTTATCATCATAAAAATTTACAACCAGTCGGAAATTGTGTAATTTCTTAATCACGAAAGGTAGAAAGTCTAATGGCTATAGCTTTAACATTAAAGCAATTAAGCTTACTCTAATACTTCCTACAGTGAGATTTCTTGGTATTAAAAAAAGCAATGGACCGGCAATGGAAAAGCAAAATTTAATTAGTTTGTATGCAACCTCCAAGTAGTCAACTTTTTTGCATGGCATAATTTTGGTTTTTAGTTATGCATACACTGCGAATGAAATACCTACTAGACCCTTTGAGATTTCAGTTTCGGTTTGGAAGGTTTTTAGCCGGGTCTCTATTTATAGCCAGTTCTAAGCTACTCATTTTGGTTTAAGTCCTAGGACTATAATTAGAGAATTTACGGTACTCAAATATTTATACAATACACGCAAATTGATATGTTTGGTAGTTAAGATTGCATACATGCACCTGTACTATGTATTTGAACGCGTACTAGTACTGATTATATTCACTAATGTATGTATATGACTCGTTTTTACATATCGACTGGTTCTCTTTATGTTATATACAGAATAGCATTAAATCATTTATCAATATTATTACTTACGGGAATAGGTCGGAAAAGTTTTAGTAAGAATTTTTTATCTAGAGCATTAATATGAAATGAAACTCATGATTAGCTTAATACACTAAAGTCATCTACGCTTAAGTATATATCATTATCACATTATTTACGCTTTTCTATTGCGTGTTTTTTACTTTGTTTTATTACAATTCTTGAACTGAACTGCAATGTTCATCTTAGTTTTGAACGCTAATTGAAAGCATTGTCTTTTGTGACAACGTAAATACAGGCTGCAAATGCTCAGTGCTGTCTAATAGTCGGTGTTGGAGGTGAATCAGATGGGAACTGTAACGTATGAATTTCATATGATGACGGAAAATTATGGTTTAACTTGTACTATGTATATAATTCAATTTATATTTGTGAAACATTACAATGGAGCCTAATTGGCTGGTGTAATTGCTAGTTATTTTGATTATTTTGACATTTTATTTTGCTGCCACTAAATAACTCGTTGAAATACTTAACTCCTCCTAAATTTAACTGTCCAGCAATGTCATGCAGTTTCCTTTCCCTAGTTTCACTTTTTATTTTTAAAGCTATAACCTTGAACTTGGATATACCAAACATTATTGGATTGTGAAACGTTTTTACCGAGGTCTTGCTAACCGGTATATAAACACAGCTCCAGCTGAATTTGAGCCAACAGTTTCCACTCTGCGTTCCTAGCCACTTTGCAACAAGTTAAAGACGGGCCACACTGAAGATTCATCAGTTATCCCTGGGTTTGACTAAAACTTGTTCCAAAATGGATTTTAAGGTAAAAATGAACAGATAAGATTCGCGTAAAACTATTTCTTTATAAACATTAGCGTTGCCATTATTTATATAGTTACACATCCTCCTACTTCTTGCAATGTTTTTTGGCATCATCTTTGCCATACCGTTGGAGGATGACGACATGGAAAGCTACCCTCCACCACCACCACCTCCTGTGTATGAGGATGAGTTTTCCGCCGACGGTTTAGTAATATAATGAGGAGAGCTTGTAAGGTGAATTACTCCTTATCATTTCTAAATTTAGAAATCTGCAGGATTTGTTTGAGCATATAAGTTAGTAATGGTAGAAGCTTTTAATCGTTTTGTAAATAATATTGCTTTTAATAACATGAGTTTGTGAGAATTTACTGTATTATGCAGAATTGTTAAAATAAAACCTGTCTTTTTCCCTTGAATTCATATGGAATATGACTTTAATTACTCTTTATGACTGGCAGCATATTGTTTTGGTTTGAAACTTAGAGGATTTCGTTTCTGGCATCTGTTTAAGGATTACATTATGTAAATGAGATTTCTAGTTTCTGTACAAATTCCAAGTACACAAAACTGTACTTTAGTTGTCCAACAAATAAATTTGTAATTGCCACCTTAAACTAAACAAGTTTTTTGTGGATTCTTAAAACGGTATACTGTGAAAAAGTCAATAAAAGAAAAATCACATTAATTAACATAAACCCTTTATATATAAAATATATAGATTACCAGCAATAAATGTAATGTCATGGATCGAAAAATACATTGAAAGTTTGAAAAATTCGTAAATTTCCAGTAAATTGGGCGAGCGTATTCAAAAGACATGTATTGTTCATATGAGTAACTTTTATATTACTCTACAGTTTGCTGGTTTCCGCCTCATGTGACTGAAGAGTTAATTATTACTTATGTCAATCCAGTTGACGTTGACATTATGCTGGACTTAGCTAACCAGTCTGACTAACTGAGTCTGAATTACTTAGTGTAATGAAGTCTTTAGTAATTCACTTTAGGGTTTTGGCTGATAGATAAAACTGTCACGTGATTGTCAATTTGGATAAAAAAAAATTTCCATTTAATACGTCCATATGTTTTATTGTTTCCTCTCTTGCATACATGCTTACTTGCTTGCATACTTTTTTGTAAGAATCCAGAACCGAGAATACACATGTCTTTGTCACAAGTCGTAACCTTAAACTTGCCTTCCTCTAAATTTTACTTTTTACCAAGGTCTTGGTGGCTAGTGCATATAAACTGATTTCCCATTTGCCAACAAACGCTACCAAAGATTCTTTTAGTGTCACTTTAGATCCCATTTTTCGTCCGAAATAAGGTAAAAAACTGAAAAGCTAATCTAGATTGTCAATAAAATTTACCATTGATAAATTATTGTTTATATTCGTTTTCAGTTAGTCTTTGCCCTCTTTTTTGTAACGTTCATCGGAAGCATCTTGGCAGCTCCGTTTGATTAAGAGGACCTAGAAAGCTCCCACCACCACCACCTCCAGTATACAACGACGATGATCCCAATCCCATACAATACTAAGTCTATTACGATTCTCGGGTCTGGAGGTGAATAACTTTGACAAAACTGCTTCCTCATTCACTCCAACCTTAGAAAGGCTTAAAACATTTATAAAACAATATTTGTTGCATGTTATAACATTAACTCAAACAAACTGATTGATATGATCATAATAATCAAAGCAAATATTTTTATCTATACCGTTCAAGTTTATCTGGAGCGTTATTATAGTCGGTTTTTGTTTGCATATACTAATTCTATGTTAATGTAGGTCATACAGAATCTGTCTGCATTATATGATCTGTATTACAGATCATATAATGCAAGGGTAATTCTGACTAAGCGTTGGTTAAATCATGATAGCAAACAAACACATTGTTTTAGCCTTAAGCATAATATGAATATGTTCTAGATCGTATATGAAGTAGTATAATAGCAATATTAAACGCTTGTTTCTTTATATGAGCGTGCACTAATGAGAACCCTGACGAGAACGAGGAAAATCACGGTTCACAAACTTCTCGCTCGCTATCGTCAATTAACCACTATAATCTCCTTCGCTCGTGCTACTACATAGCTTTAATAACAACCCAACTATTTTTTATGTAAATGCCACTACTACCTATATGTTATTGTTCCATGTGTGTTCCACAAAACCATTGTTTTTTTCAAATGGAAATTTTTCACAATACCTACTCATTTACACATTCCCGTGTATATATAATACAATACAGTAATAACGTAATTAATTACAAAAAACATCTATGATAATGATATCATATATCAACGTTATATAATGCATCTACAGATATTCATTAAAATCCGGTTACGTGTGAGTTTTCAGGGATACCTAGATATTTACATTACAACTCTAACTCACATTGAATAAATTATTCTCTTTCTTTTCGCGTTTGCGCAACATAAAAAAGAATCAGTCTGCAAATATTCCTGTCTCAACATGGAAGTTTTATTTTATAGCGTAATATTTAGTTGGAATTTAACTTAGCTTTAATCACAATGCTAAATCGAAGCCAGATCCTACTCGCAGTGGTGGTTTGCGCCTCCCTTTCATCAAATATTGGAAGTTTCGGGTAAGATTAAAAATAGAATCTATATTTTAAAAATAATACATACTAAATTTTCTTTAAAATATGTTCAGGCAAACGAAAAGGTACTCATCGTACCGGAAAATCCCCGTCTGCCAACCATCCGACCATATTCGCTACCCAAAATCTCTCTCCGACGTAGTGAGCATTGTGAAGGAGGCAATTCGCACTAAGAAAACAGTAAAGGCATTTGGGGCTCGTCACTCTCAAACCGATATTATCTGCACAAGTGGAATTCCAGTGGATTCTCACTATCTCTCCGAGATGACCTACAATCCTGAAGACCACACTGGCACATTTGGTGCCGGTGTTATATTATATGACGCCACAACATTTCTAAAGGAGCACAACAGAGCGTTACTTACAACGCCTGCATATGGAAATATCACAATTGGTGGAGCAGTTGGTACTGGAGCTCACGGAAGCACCACAAAATATAACAGTTCAATATCATCCCAAGTGGTGGCTTTAACAATTGTAGATGGATTAGGCCAAGTGAGGAAAATTAGTGGGGCTGAAGACCTACGTGCTTTCAGGATACACTTGGGATTACTTGGATTTGTTGTGAATGTTACGATTGCAACTGTTCCCATGTACAAAACCAGAGCGGAGAATACTGTGTGGGCGGATGATATTTTAACAAATGGAACGCTGGAGACATTTGTTAAGTACGCTGATCAAATGTCCATTTATTGGTTTCCATTTCAAGAAAAAGTTATTGTCGCCAACTGGTCAATTGTGCCTGTAGACACTCCAGGTGACGGCTTCTCATATGACCATGTTCCATCAACTACGCGGCTATTTAATACGGTGGCGGCGCCTGGAGCTGAGGTAATTCAAGCAGCGGCTAGTAGCAACTGTCCATCTGTGGCTGCGGCAGCTTATAAGGGGCTTCATTTGTTGGAAAGTTATTTTAAAAGTACGTTATACAAAAAGACCCCGGCATTTGTTCCAATTTATACGGAGGATGGGAAAACGCTGGAGAATCCGGCTGTGGGGGATTACGATAAAATGTTTGCGCCCACGTGCAAGGATGATGGGGAGTCGGATCTGCAATGTATTTGGGGACATGGACCAAATAATATTACGATTTTGGATTATGAATTTACATTTCCTTTGAAGAGGCTTCCAAAGTTTGTGGAGAAGGTTAGGGATATTATTTCAAAGGTACCGGCGGCGTTTCCGTTACAAGGGATACTTATGAGATTTTCAAAAGCTTCAGATGTCTACATGAGTACGGCGTATGGAGCGGATAGTGTGCATTTTGAGTATTATTTGATGAATAGGCAGTTTCCAAATGAGCATCCGGCGGCGAGTTTGGCGGCTTTTCAGGCTATTCAGCAAGTTGCGGTGAGTTGATAATGTTTTGAGGAGAATCTGGAGAAATTGAAGGTTTTTGTGTTAAAATGTAAGTTTTTTATGTTTTAGGTTCAGGATTTTAATGCAAAAGCTCATTGGGGTAAGAATGGACTGGCGTTTCATGGTAGATCGAAGTTGAAGGCTAAATTGGATTCCGGAGCGAGGGAGCGTTTTATAGGTACAAAATTAAGAAATTGTTGAATTTTATTGTTAAGTTTTTAATGAAGTTATTTAAAAAGTGTTTAATGTATTGTTATATTAGCGGCAATGGACAAATATGACCCCAACGGAGTATTTATGAATAATTTTGGAAAACGTCTGAGAGGAATCTCGGGTAAAATAGATGTGGATCCGGAGGTGACTCGGTGTGCCCTGCTGGATAACTGTATATGTGAGGAAGATGAGGACTGTGGGGAAAATCAGCATTGTGGTACCATTAAAGGCTATGATGTGAGCGTTTGTAGGACAGAAAATGATGACGAAGTTGTTGAGTTGCTGGATGAGTATGAATATCCCATTGGGGTGGACTTTGATTTGAGGAATTCCGTAAAGAAATCAGTTGACCAGATTGAAGAAGTTGTGGGAAGGGTAACTTGTGCGGCGAAGGGATTGAGGGATACACTTATTGGGAGGTTGCCGAGGTTGGGAATTTTTGGGTGATTCTTGTTTGGTTGCATTTAAAAGATGCTCCAAAGAATTTCGACCTTCCGTTAAGGAAATTCGTTCAGTTGGGTTGGATATCCAGCATTTACACATTAAAATTCTATCGGATTAATATAAACAATATAAAATTTGTTACTTGATTTAGATTAGTACTTGAAGTAAATCAGATTATGTTTGTAGAAGTATTTGTATGCATACATTTCTGTAGAAGCATGTTCAGGACATTGAAGTTGTGCACTTTGTTCTTTACGAGTCCTCAACACTTATGCCCATATGCGCAATCAGAAAAATTCTGAGGAAACGGTGAGGTCGACCTCAGTTGCCAATGGCTACCCATACATTGAGATAGGGCATGTAAGGTCAAACTCATCCTTTCCTCCAAATTTTTCTGATTGCGCATATGGGCATTAGTCTTAGGCATGTAAATATCCTTGACATGTAGAAAATGTACTGAATATGACTATAATTTCGAATATGGATAGTATCCAAAACTGTATATTTCCCACGTTACACGTAGTTCCTCCAAGTGCCCATACTTCAGATTTTTCTGAAAATAAACTCCATCCAAGAAGCAATTTCGAACGACTATCCGACTTAACATCATAGTTTTCTACGCCATTTGGAATATTTTTTATGTCGTTTTGACATTGTAGCAAATATTTTAATACAGATATCACCTTCGCAAATCTCCATGGCTAAGGATACATCCACTGAGTCCAAATTATCAGTTTTAAAATACATTTTTAAAAATTAGTTAAATTGGAGTTTAATGTACCCTTTTGTAGGTTCTCTGTATAGGCTCCAATTATGTTTGCAATATTTTCGTGCTTTCTTATGTAGCTTAAAATTTTTAATTCAGGAAGCACATTCCTAAGGCTAGTCTCCGAGTCGTTCGCAATTATAAATGCAACATTCAGAGTCATTCCATGAATGTTACCCTTATGAATTGTTGAGCCATAAGTCAAATCCATCGCTGAACACAGATCTAAAGCATACTCACAACAAAATTCTCTAAAAATAATCTTGCACAATAAAAATTGTTAATGATATGATATAATTATTAGTTTCAATAACCAATCGTGAAAGATCCTTTTGCTGACTCTAATTTAGTTTCATATTGAAGAGACATGATATCTTTTTCAAATGCTTTGGTGAAGTCAAATGGAATTATCGGTTGCCCAACACAAGGTAGGAAGACTTCCTTCAATAAACTCTCTATACAATTGCCGACATTCCCTAAGTCTACCTAATTTTTCGTGATACCGACGATGTATTCCCATGCAAGCCAACACAAATATTACTTCCGTGATAACTATAACCATTGATAGGAGCAACAACGAAAATATCTTGCTGTTATAGCATGTATTTAAAAAATATAACGTCCCAAATAATAAACCTGAATACTGCAACACAGCAAATGGTCTGGTTAAATGGTCGTTTTTATGATCCCGTTCAAACACACCCGAAGCTTAAATCATTTTTATTGATAACCTGATTTCTAATCGTTAACTATGACAATTGGATACTTTCTTTTTAGCGGAAAATTATTCCAAATTATGTGTTTATTAAATTCGATGTAAACTTAAAAGTCGACGAAAAATTTCACAGCATTGAAACCCTCAATTCTGCTGTACCAATCATTAACAGGAATTTCTCGAACAAGTATGACCGTTACCTACCTACAATATATCACAAGCACAACTTCAAACTAACAACTCTTCCATATATTTGCAAAACTAGACAAACAATGAAGCATTTAGATTGTTTAGAAAAAAAAACTAAGGTGAAATAACCCAATCTGTTAACATATTTTAGTGCAAACTATTTTTTATTTTGTTACATTTTATAAATCTACAATTGTATAAAAAATATAACTTACTTGTCATAACATGGCACTTAGTTATGTGTGTCTACTTAAAAGTTAATTTGGCTATAAATGAGACAAAGAAAGGTAGACCGGGTGCCAGGTTCTGAGCTATCGTTACTTGTTATACAATGGATGTAGCATGCTTTGTATTCTTTTTATTCTTAATTTTTATCCATCCTATGTATTTCCTGAATTTTGTAATTGATAAAGTTATTAAAGTTATCCAAAGTAAATATTGCGAAGTTAAATGTCATTGACTCCTCCAAAGTTTATCTTTTGAGAACAGAAAATTAAAGGCTTGTTTGAAAGTGTTAGATTGACAAAATAATTGATGTTACATAGTTAAAGATATCGAGCAGTGACTTGTCGTTGTTTATGTTAGCTGACATGACTATGACTATGAACGGATAAAATGATGCGGATAAAACTGTAACTTATCCACTCACATTCACGAATTTATTATCACTGATTGTGGTGACTAACACTAAACTACAATAGCCTGGACTGGATTTTAACTTGGACAGGGAATTCCATGAACATGAGTAACAGCGAACTGTCGATGGTTGAGATGGACTCTTAGAGTCTCATAGGAATTCAGCTGAATCTATTTGAAACGTCAGTCAAGTTCAATGTTGTTGAGACAACCAACAGACAAAGCATTTATAATGATAGGCAAAGTAATGACGCTGACTTACGTACACTGAACTTCAACAGATAAATAAGTGTTTGATAAAGAGAGACACTAAAAGACCAATTAAATTTTAAGTACAACCATGCCAATCCCATTCATAATCATACAAAGCAGCTCTTCATTAACACGTAAAATACAACAAGAGTGCTAGGTTGTATGACATACGATATCATTTCTGGAGCTGGGTTTGCTTTTGCATGCACATTACCTTCGCTTCTACAACCATTCTTATTTCGCAATAGTCTCAGATGGACTTTCAAAAGCAATGAAGCTTGAAAACAATTTTGTTATATTTTTTTATTTTATGGCTCAAAGTTTAGTCTTATCTTTGTCTCTTTCTTTAAACATAGATTTGCTGAAACAAAGTATTCCTAAAGTATTACAAGGCTACTCTGCTGTTCTTTTACAGTCTCAGAAATCTAGTGATTTATTTGAAGTGTTGGGAAAATACCAAGACCGATTTCTCATGTCGTATGATGGTCACGCCAACGGCAGTAATCGTAATCAACTTAATAACGTGATAGATGTACATAAGCTGCGAAAGTCATGTAAACTGGTACTTGTGGAATTTAATGGAGATGGCAGCAGGCATAATATTTTCAAAAATTTAGACGGTGTCATTACAACTCATACAGACTACTTTGTCTTTTACTCATCTGTGGAAAACTCAGATGTTACACGAGACAATCTAGTAAACAGGAAGGAAATGTCCAAAATTATTAGAAAGGTTTGGATTATCCTGGCCAAAAATTCTCCACGAGCTTCGTACATCTCAACCTGTTTCTATTGCAATAATGGCAAACCCAGCGTACTCAATCTGACTTCAATAAATCCAGGTTCTGTTCAAGTTCACCAATTATTTCCAGACATGCTCAAAAACTTTCACGGCACCGTTTTCACAGTGTCAACCTCAAATATTATTAAGCAGTACGTACAAATTGAGGAAACAAGGTGTGCCGATAATCCTTGGAAAATTACAAGAGGTTTCATGAAATATACACTGGAGCATTTAATGCGAAAGTACAATTTTACAGCAAAATACTTTCCATCGGCGGATGGCGGTGGGTCAGGCTCTATGCTCCCGAATGGAACGTGGACAGGCAGAGTTAGAGATATTGTTAACGGACGAGCCGATATTGGGCAGGTGACATCACAAATCTATGACAGGAATAAAGTTATTGGCTTTTCAGTGCCAGTTGCGTATGACTATGTTATTTTCACAATTAAAGAACCAAGGCCGATATACAGTTGGAGATCTATTTATTGGCCCTTTTCATCTTTACTGTGGCTATTTGTCGTGACATCTGTTTCAACGTCATTGCTATCCTTGTCAGTTGTGCTCAAGATTGGTGAAGGCATTGATGAATACTGTGAAGTCACCAGGAAAGCATCCATGTGCATTATACGAACACTATTCGAACAAACCGAGGGGAGAGTACAGAGAACCCAGGTCACCGCCACTAGAATACTTATAATATTCTGGCTTTTGTATGCTCTCCTTATAACAACAGCCTACCGCTCCAAACTGTTCTCCTTCCTAGCATCTCCAGTCGTCGACCAGATACCAGATTCTTTTGCTGCTTTGGCAAAATCTCCAACTTTCACCTATGCTCTGCAGGACAATCGCGGAACTGCGTATAATTTCTTCAAGAATTCAGATAGTTCAGTGTTTCGAACGATATTCCAAAGAATGGAATTGGAGGAAAGTTACGATGAATGCTTTAAGAGGGCTATTAATAACCCCAATTTTGCTTGCATTTCATGGGTTACTATTGCCGATTATGTGTACCATAAAAACCTCAGTGACGCTTATGATCGGCGGGTGCTTCTACGTAGGTCATTGGAAACCACGTCATTTGTTCCTGTTGGCATTACTTTTAGGAAAGGGTCTGTTTTTAAGGGAAAGTTTGATCGGGTTATACGTCAAGCAGTAGACTATGGTTTGTTAAAGAAATGGATTCATTTAGATTATGCCTACCTCATCCAACAAAGGCATCGCTGGGAGAAGGAGGAAGGCAAGGCAAAAGTTGACTATGGGAAGGGTTACAAGTTAGGCAAGGCATTCACAATGGAGCAGTTTGATGTTATAATGTATATGCTACTTACTGGTTTAGTTTTAGCAACAATTGTGTTAATTGGTGAGAAATGTATACGATCTATGCGTAATACATTTTATAATTTTAGCATAGCTGGAGAATGGTTATGGTAGATTTAAATCAAATAAATAAAAATTGTTTGTTAGTGTAAAAAATCACTTAATGCGGGTTTCAACGTAAGCAGCCATGCTAATTGCTTTATAATTAAACATAATCGATAGTTGTAAGTGGTCATTAATTTTTGTATTTACATACGTACTCAACTACTTTTTACATGTTTCTGAAGACTTGCTAAAATAGACATAAGAGACTCTTGTAATATCGCGATGAAAGAATGAAAAAAGCAATTGCCATTGTACAATAAATAGTATTAGTAGATTTCATATGTTCCATTTACAAGCATATAATTATTAATAAAAAGCATTATCGGCATTTTTCATCCAGTCGGAATTGTGCAACTAATATACTAGTATACAAGTGTTAGAGACAGTTTTATTCTTTTCAGAAAATAATCAGATTTAATCAGAAACCGAAAAAGATTTTAGTTTTCAAATTAGCCAAGAAACATTAAAAGAGGAAGAGGGGGCAGGTATACAGTCGTAGAAATGAGAGAGATCGAAGTAAGGATAAGGAAAAGATAAATGAGCCCGTCGAGAAATTCTAAGTTCTAGGCCTATTAACGCCCACAGGAGAGATTGCATTTTGAGCGTATTCAATAATCAATCATACTTATTCCTATGAAATATCCGACGGATTAGTTTATATACGCGCGTAAACAGCGGGAGTACCTTTCTTTTCACCTAGATACATGTTTTTAGATACATGATAGATTCTGGATGAGTAAAATGTTGTAGTGAAATATATGTAATGCTGTAATGTAATGTATTGTTTTGTACAGTAATGGCCGATTTCCCACATTTTACTATTTCCCAGCCCACTGGGGAAAATATTTATCCCGGGAAAAAGTCCAAAATGTCCAAAAATGCCCCAAAGTCGAAATAATATGGTGACTAGGTAGACCATAGAGGATTAAATTTTTACAGGCTAACTCCTACAAAATAACCTTATTATTTTCAAAAACTACATATAATACGAAACCAAAAACAATTAAATCCCACTTTGTTGAAGTACTTATGCATATAATTTAACATAAATATGCATTTAAGTACAAAACTTAGTTTACTTTCTGTAATAACATTTGTACACACAGTTGAAATATATCACCAATTGGATATTGAAATTACAGTGAGGGTGTTTATCAAGTAGTTTGCTTTAAAAGAATGCGAGTTTTTTTGTAGATTTGACGAAATTGTATATACAAAGTAAGCATTTTATCAGTATTTTCAATAGTTTTTCGCACTGCCCCTATTATTTTTTAATTTTGGACACTCAGACGGACTGGTACTTTTTCCCAGCTACCTTTTTGGACACTTATGGACTTTTTCCCGGTATTTACCGCTAAAAACCATTTTGGGTTTTGGACACCTTGCCATTACTGGTTTTGTAAGAGAGTGGGGGGGGCCGAATTCAGTTTGGGAATCTGCTAATAAATAAAAGCAATTTGGTAGGTTTAATATTCCTGAGAAGTATGAAAAGCGGAATGCCTGATTTATGTGCAATATAGTAAATTTTGCAGGAATAGGTTTTGAATAGAACAATAAGTATTGTATTTGTTCAGTAAAAGTCGTGGATAAATGCGAATATCATGTAACTTTGCTTTATTCTTCTTATTTCTTAGTATTTACTAATAATACTGAATTACTTATCAAAACTCTTTTTTAATTATGCATATTGACATTGCCAAGCATAAGAATAGAATGCTAACTTATACATAATACATATATGACAATCAGGACGCATTTGGGACGTCCAGATGGAGTACCACTTTAGGTGCCTTGAATATCATATTATGCACACAACAACAACAAAATGGGGCAACTCAGTTTGAGTAAAAAATAATTAAGTAGTTCATTAAATGGGTAATATTGTTTACCCTTTACACAATAACTTGTCTACTTTACTGAGCGAAAAAGGTTAATTAGTGTTTTGGTATTCTGTACTTTAACCCTATAAATATCCTATATTACAGTTTTGTCGCACAAAATACAAACAATATAGCGTATAATATTGCGTGTAATCGTAAATTGTGCGACAAAAACGGCCTAGTCCTTGTAATAGAAGTAGGTATCGTGAAGTCGTAGTTATTTGTTCGTATATTTTATAAGCGAAGGAGGCCGGCTAGGCCTTTTTCGCAAATGACTGTACATATAAGACTGGGATTTATACCAATGCAGCAGTACTTGCTATTTCCAGGCGAGAAGCTGTACACATAAGAGACAGGATTTCTAGGACACAAAGCACTAGTATTTAGGCTAGCAAGCAGTGCAAATGTGTTCTGAGGTGTCACGAATCGATTATTTTAGTGACTACCTCTGCCAGTATTTGTATCAGCTTAGTTATTATGAAAACGTGTCATCTTGTCATCAGAACCACTATGACATCAGCTTTATCCAGCAGTACCGAATAGAGGCCCTGGCTGTAACTTTTTCTCTTTCTGCTCGTTATTCCATCACGTACTTGGATCGTTGCCGAGGCCATACCAACAATAGCTGGCGCGTTTGACACCGCCGAGATTCTCCTAGGGAGCTGAATTAGCAGACACAAGAATACAGCGTGGCGCTTGAGTATCACGGATTGGGCTATCGCGAACTCCCGTCAAGGCTCTCGCAAACACTCCATTTTGCAGCATCGACCGCTCGGCCCAACTGAGATTATTCCAGAGGGAGAAGACTCTGTGACCGAAAACACTCCAGCAACACAGGTGCAGAGCCTCTATTCAGATCCTTCTACTCCAACGATCGCCCCCTTTTTATGCATTACCGAGTTATCCAAAGAGTACAAAAAGAGCAACAGATTGGGCGTCACAAAAATGACGAGGCATTTCACCTCTGTCAGAGAGTCATATATGGTCTCAGCCGTTACATGCCGTTTTTGGAATGCTCTTAACCTTCTAACGTCATCAGTGATTATCCAGACTAAATTTTCTCAGATTCATACAAAGATAATTGAGGTGTGAATTCGAAAATTCGATGTTAATTTTAGCCAGTTAGTGTATTGGTAAGTACTTTACGCAATTGGATTGAGAGACCCTAGTATCTCCGAGCCGTGTTATATCAGACTCTAGCCAGCATCGGACGGAGGTTTCCCCCTCGATACGCTCCGGGTCATCCTCTGCGGTTGATCCTGCGACCCTTGTCTATGGCAGCCTGCCGACTTCTTCCAGAACTGCAAAACAGCCGCAGAGGCCTCCATGGCAAGTACAACCAATATTCTTGGCATGCTATTGTTCAATGCCTACTCCTGAACATTTTTCCGTGATTTTTGAGCCATAAAACCTCTAGTTTTGATAACTTGAGCATTGGTTGTAAATGTTTTGTCCCCTCTTGCCGTACAGAAGTCACGTATCTCTTCGAGATCGTACTTTTTCTCCTATAAGAGGTGCCTGTAGTTGGGATGTTTTCCAGCTCCATACAAAACCTGTACGTCGAACACCGTAGCTCTAATCCCTTTTATCATGGTCAGGTCTGGGATTCGTGTAAGCAGTCTGTTTTCCTCGTCCCTTATTGGAATAGGCGGTTTTTTTTGTCTTATATCCTGTTTGAATATCATAGCTCTCCAACTTATTTAATACTTTATTGTGGCGAGTTATAACCTTATCATTAGACGTTAGAGTGTTTCAATTTTATTGGTGCAGCCAGCTCAACACGTCCTGGCCGTGATGCTGCCTCTAAGAGACTAAGAGATCGAGTTAGCACTGGTAGGGCATTGATTCTGGCTTTGATAGAATGGATGTAATTTTTGACAGATAACATTTGGGAGTGTGTGCTGATCAAATCTGATCCAATCTGTGATGAAACTGAGGCACGCCACTTGCGAATCCTAGCCCTGCAACATCCACATTATTATATAATCTATTTTTATGAATGGTAGAAGAGTGGGGGATTTTCCCCCTCGACGTTTCCGAGCTTCAGGTACATACTCTTGGCACGCGTTATCTTGTCTTGTATTGCTTCGCTAGAGAAGGCGGCTCTTGTTTCCGGGCAACCTGAATCTTCCAATTGACTAAGTCGATTGGCAAGCATTTATGGAAAGGACATTATGAAACGTAGTAGGTCTAACCCACTGTCTCTTATCGAAACGTGGTTGAAGTGTATCGGTGCTGTGGGGGAAGCTTGAGAATTAGTCGTCATTTGCAACTAATTTATGAACCTTGGTATTAAGTAGGTTCTAAGGATGCAAAGCTTATGTTGCGGTTTTAGGCAACTCTTTGTCAGCCTTCCTAACAATGTAGATAGTTGAGGCTTTACATCCTTAATCCCTCTATAGCTCAACATTAGGCCTAGATACTTACAGCTCTACATACAGTCCATTCCTTTTAAGGTTTCTCCATGTAGTGTCAGAGGAAGATTGGACTCTATTTTGATCTTTTTCTCTTTCCCAGACCACCACGAAGCCAGATAACAGCACTTCTTAGCTTAAAACATTAGTCCCCATTTAGGTCCCCGCGTCCCCACTGCCAACAATTGCCTACTAAGGCCATGCACGGTACTCGCGGTAATTAATAAGTCGTCCACAAAAGCTGTCCCATCCACTCGTGTTCTACTCTGTCCTAAGCCGAGTTTGAAGCCTGTGTCAGAAGGGAGTTTAGACAAATGTGCCCTAACATATTCCATCAGCTCTGCATGCGCTCCCCCCTTTTTCAGGGCTTCCATTAGCGCCGCTTAAGCGACGGAGCCGACAGCATTTTTATATCTAAAGACGCAACAAATACGGGTTTAGTTTTGCTCTCGCCTGGTAAATAACGGCTCGGAGGATAGCTGTTTCCTGCAAAGCCATCTACTTTACTTAGATCAAGTATGCCGCGCGCAAATCTCTTACGGTCTTTCGTATACATTTCTTGTGAACATCAGTACAGTTTTCTCCTCCTCTCACTCCAGTTTGGTGGCTTTTGTACACCCTGCTCATGGTGTTTCGTGCATCTCTTTTCTACCTTCTGGTTGTGGGTAGACTTATTAGAGGACTTCATTTTCATATCTGGTTTTTTGTTCATTGTGATGCTACCTTTTTCCGGAGCTTTCCTAACAGGTTACTAGCAATCCCGCTAGGGCCCTCAAGGGCCTGAGTTCCCTCACGCCACCTCGCCGTTCCGTGCTTTGAACACTTAATTGTTCTACTTGGAGGCTATGGATGTTATATTGCTCTCCAGGTGGGTCTCAAATTCTTTATCTCGCAGCGCTGTTTCTACCACCTCCTTCAGCCCATCTTCTATTTAGAACGATTCTACTTTTGATATACTTCCTCTTGTATACCTTTAATCCTCCAACGTCTCTGTCTACTTGTGGATTCCGCTGAGCCATTCGAACCTGGGATTTCTTCTCACGTCCGAAGTCTTTCCAGTATCGATTTGTACTGCTTGCTTTTGGTACGACGGTATCTCAACGAGTCAATGTCAACGAGTGAAATTGATGTTTTGAAAGTCTCATTTAGTTGTTCAGTAATTCTCATAAGCTTTTCTTCTTTTTCATTATATTCACTTTCCAGCTCAAGTTTCTTCCTCGCATACATCGCCCTCAGAGTGTATACTTGGTTTTTAATACGGTCAGAACCACGGTTAACCGATCGGTTTGCTTCTATGGGATGCGCTGTCCATTCATGGAGTCCTAGGCCTCTTGTGTCGGTAAGGGTGAGGTCGCAGAATCTTCACTTTAGCCTTCCCGGCTCATCTCCAGGGATTTTCCAGCCTGCACGGCAGCTTGGTTCGTAGTCTTGTGACTACGGCAATCATCCGCGTACGCGTCCCGAAGCCTGCGGGCGCAGTTTAAGCCATTAGTAATTAAAAATGAATATATTCGCTGTATCTGCAGTAGTTGTACATGTTTCTAAAACTTACAACCCCCTTTTAAAGCCTGTTAGTTAAAGTCCCAAGTACTTTTGCCAATCGTGACAAGAACCAGGTTCTCACTCTATAACCCCAGACAATCCAGAAAGAGAGTCTTAGTTACTCCCGCCTAAGTTAAACTTATTCTTGCTGTTTACACGCGTCACTAACTTTATGAAACAAATAACACTAACATTAACACTATCTAACAGCTACGCTCGTAATTATTCGCATTATTAAAATATTTGTTTTACATAGAGAAATTAGTTGATGTAATATGTATGTTATTGCTATTCCCGTAGTTTACTTCAGGATTAAATACCCAAAGACTTTTCATACTTAGCTTTTCTTCCTAAACAACTTTAACCGACCCCTCTCATAAACTAATAAATTCCATAGAAAGTACTTGTCCAACCCTAACGTTAAGATTCCGGCATTGTAACATTGTGATTGAGTAGCTAATTTTACGAATTATAGTTATGATGAGACGCCAGTCGTTGGTACGAAACTAACATTACATTCATGCATTTGTTTTGTTATACTTACAACCATATTACCGTAAACGCATGTATAACTCAATACTTTGAATAAATCATTTTGAAAATTATATTAGCAATTTAGTAATTTTGTGAGTACGTATAATATACGTATTTATGTGCATATGGTGTGAGAAGAAGATAAAATGGGGGTCGTGCCCACGTCAAGATCACCCAAGCGTCTGCGGGATAGACGCCAGCTTTAGCTAGGCAAAAACCAGGCTAAACAGCCGCAGGCCCACGGTTTGGAAAAAACCGAACATGTGCAAGCAATAGTTTTTTGCTTATGCATATTTCTGATGAGCGAGTGGTAGTGGATTGTAGTGAAGGCATTGTGTGTGTGAATAGGGAATGAGTTTGTAGTTTATGCTAACTCTATGCAAGCGTTATGACGCTGTAGCAGCAAGAGAGAAACTTGGAATGAATTAGTGTGTATAAATGTGTGTGCTTGTGTGTATTTTGTAGGGTACGTTTATGCATGCGATGATCAGACTTTATCCATAGGCGTAGGTAGGGAAATATATGCAAAATGGTTGAATGTATATGGATACATGGATTTGTGTAAGTTT
>JAHZNG010004361.1:0-11067 GCA_027744375.1 Orchesellides sinensis
AGCACAGTCACATCACATCACAAAAGATTTTGCGAGAGTATTGCATTGCCCCAATACCTGTACAAATGCAACAAGACAAATCCTTTTCGGTCTATTCAGAACGGTTCACAAAACGAAACTATTTTTCATTACCTAGATGCATCCTAAATTCAAACTACTTTACAAAATTGTTTGATTATATTCTTCAACAAATGTTTGTGCTTTTAATTTATTCAAATATTATTGTTTTGTCGCTCATGTACAGGTTGGAATTTGATCAAGTATACTTCACACTGTACGCGTATGTAAGTCCTCCAACCAATTCTAGTTCTGTTAATTTCAAGTCAGCAAAATATTGCAGCATACTCTCTGTGACCCTCTGCAACCTTCGATTTCAAGATTAGTACACAATTTTGCAATGAAAAGCAAATACATTAAATTAAAGTTATTACATCCAGTAAGACTCCATGTATGCTTAACAATTATTCGAAAAACAAACGATGGATGGATGCTGGAAGTATCGTTTCATACATATATACAAATGGAATACTTTCAGTTTAGCTGACATCAGATAAGCAGACAATCTGTTATCAGCTGCGGACGTATCCCTTTTCCTCACATACATGAAAATTTCGAAACGACACTTATGGTAATGATTATACTGTTGACAGTTTGACGTTAATGATAACAAACGATGAGAAATGTTTTAAAGCTATGAATGTATACTACTTTAGGTAATCCAGATTGCAATTATAATCCATAGAACAGAATACGGATAAGTTAAAAATGATTTGCTTTGCTTATATTATACTTAAAACGGACAAATCGCCGCAGTTGCATTTGAGCTGTAAAGCAAGCATAAGAGAAATATTGATCGACAAAGAAGAGTTTACTAATGAGGGTACTTTATATTACACTTGTGCTGTGCTGTACAGGTTTGTAAATCATAAAATTTCAAAACTATAAAGCCTTTATCCGCATATACATACATTTATAATGGCACCGACTTTTTTGCAGCACTAGCACAACAATGTGTACCTGTGCCCCAGAGAGTGGATTGCCATCCTGAACCTAATGCTAGCGAAGAAAACTGTGCCGAAAGAGGCTGCTTATGGTGTCCAGGTGACGAAGGCACACCTTGGTGTCACCTCCCTTCTGATTATGGATACAAAATGGTTGGTGAACCCGAGGAAACTCCCACTGGGTACAGAGTCACATTAATTCGTTCTACCACCGTAACCTACTTTGGAAACGACGCTCAGTCCCTGATCGCCACCTTTGAAGTTCAGTCAGACTACAGATTGAGAATAAAGGTAAAACACATACAAAATGCTGACGATGAAAAAGAAATGAAATTGCCTATGCCAAGCAATTTTAACTTAGAAAATTGATTTTTTGCTATTGCATTTTTATGTATATTTTATTAGATTACAGATGGAACCGATCGATTTGAAGTTCCCTTAAAAATCAATCCTCCTAAAGCTGGTCCCACATCACCACTGTTCAGCATAGAGTTCACAAATGATCCCGTATTCGCATTTAAAGTCATTCGTAAATCTACTGGCACCGTCGTTTTTGACACTTCATTGGGTGGTCTGACTTTCTCAGACCAGTTCCTTCAGCTTGGAATCAAAATCCCATCAACGAATGCATATGGAATCGGAGAAAATGAGCAGCCATCTTTCCGACATGATTTTTCCAAGTTCACCACTTTCCCCCTCTTTGCTAGGGATCAGAGCCCTGTTGTAAGTGCATGCAACATTTTTACATCTTATCTCCATTTTATAATCTTCACATAATTTAATATGGATTAAGTTTTATCAGAAAGTCATGACAAGCAAGGCACTCAGTCAGAGTGTCAGTATTCACATAATATGTAAAATCGTTAGTAATCTATGACTGAAAGTGGCATAACATTGACACTGCCACTTTACTTTTAATTCTGTTAATCGATTATGAAACGAAAAACGAATCAATAATTTGTTGTAACACACCACGCCTTTTAATCTTGGATAATATTCTGATAACACCTTAAAAGGGTTTGATGATGATGACTAAATTTATATTAATATTTAATACTATGCATTTAAACATGTACTATGTTATGTAAAGCAAATATTTCGTTCTGACAAGCAACGATGTTCATGTATTCATTACCATTTTTGTATATTGATTGCAGGGTTATAAAAACTCGTATGGAGTACATCCTTACTACACCGTGGTTGAAAATGATGGAAATGCTCATTCTGTTGTAATCGTCAACAGCAATGCACAAGGTAAGACTATTTGTTAATGTTAAGGCAAAAATAAATGTTTGCTAATCCAATTAGGTATCATTGTGGAGAATTTAGTGCTTATATATGCTTGCTTGTAAAATGTTTGTATGTACCCTGCCAGTCTATATGGGTTCATTTACTTTACATAAAATCATCAATAATATTATGAAGAAAGTTGTTCAAGAGCCAGAATAGATTAGTAGGAAAATGTTTTCCGCAAATGAAAACTCCAGGTTTGGCCACTGATCCTTTCGTTCATGTTTGCTTATTACATTTTCCAGAGTTTGTTCTGCAACCAACTCCAGGCTATGTGTACAGAACAATTGGTGGGCTTCTAGATATTTATGTCTTCCTTGGTCCATCGGTTGAAGAAACAGTGGAGCAATTTACCGAGGTTTGAGCATACTTAATCCTTAATAATTTACAAAGGATTAGTTAAGACTGTACCAGCCCACCCGTTTTCATATTTCTAATATAGCGGATATATTTTAGGCTATTGGTAGGCAGTCCATCCCACCTTATTTTGGTCTAGGCTTTCAACTCTGTCGGTGGGGATATGACTCGATTGAAGCGATGCAAGAGGCTGTAAACAGAACTGCAGCTGCTGGCATTCCTCAGGTTAATACATGCTCAATATGCTTTCACCCAATGCTTTTTTGAAATGAATCATGCAAACTTTAATTAACTACATAAACAAGAACATCCATTAATATCTTACATGACTTTTACTTAGGATGTTCAATATGGTGACATTGATATCATGCTAAACGAGGTATGGAAATATTTCCATTAAAATATTATTTTCAGTTTACATGACTGACTACACATGTCAGAAAGTACTACCTTCTTATTTTATTCATTCTTCTCACGTTTGCAGCTTGACTTCACATATGATCCCACGAGATTCCATGACCTTCCAGCCTACATTGCTGAGCTGAAAAGCAAAGGCATCAAATTTATTCCTATTGTCGTAAGTGAAGAACATGCTCCAGGGGCTTACACAATGAAAAAATGTAAACTAAAAATGGTCATTGCAGTAAAACACGACATTTCATTGATAACATGCAGGACCCTTTTATTAAATACGATGAGCCACGCGGTTCTTACCCAGCTCTTGATCTTGGAGATGAGATGGATGTTTGGATTAAGAGAAGTAGTGGCGAACCATGGATTGGAAATTGCTGGCCGGGGCAAGTATACTATCCAGATTATTCTCGGAACTCTACAAAGCAGTGGTGGTTCCAACTTCTGAATGACTACAAAGATCTCATTGACTACGACGGAATCTGGTATGTTTGACTGTAACCATTAAATTATTAACTTAGCAGTGCTGCACTGATTCTTCTAAGGAATCCTTAACCAGTAAACCTTAAAAATACCAAATTGTATCACTCATGAAATCATACGAAACAGGATCGATATGAACGAGCCTGCAAATTGGGGAAAAGGAGATGTTGTCGTTGGATGTGAAAACAATAAGTGGAACAACCCTCCATATGTTCCTGGTACTTATATATTTATTTAAACCCAGCCAATGTTACATTACGTACGTATGAAAGGCATTCCTATCTTCAATTGTCAATGTTTACATTGTTTTAACACATTTTCCAGGTATTGAGACAAGGGATCTTGTAGACAATACGGCTTGCATGGACTTTCAACAAGATTTTGGTAGGCATTACGATACTCACAGCTTGTATGGTTGGAGTGAAAGCGAGCCAACGACAACGTAAGTTTTCTATAAAAGAAGAGACCTTAAAACAAGAAGCTATACAATTTCCATACTTTCCATTCATAGAAACCTGGGAAAGGGTAATGGGTAATTAGAATAATAATAATTACTATTTTTCCTGAATTTCAATTACAGTGCTGTAAGGGAAATTCTTGGAAAAAGGAGTATAGTAGTCTCAAGATCGACTTTTCTTGGATCTGGCAACTGGGTTGCTCACTGGTTAGGTGACAACTTTTCCGTTTGGCCCAATTTGAAAGCATCTATAATTGCCCTTCTACATGAGTATGAAAAGAAAATACCTACTTTCTCTTTCTGGAAAACTATTGCTTCTGCGAATTTTCAGAAATAGTTATCATTGCGAGCTAGAAAGTTAATTTTAATCTAATATTAATGTTAACAATGATAAAAATAGCCTCAAGATCCAGGAGTGTGGGGAGAGGAAAGTAGAGAATCGACACGGAAAGCTCTTTTAATTCGTTACACCCTACTTCCTTACCTATATACTTTGTTCTACTACCACAAAACAAAGGGAAGTACTGTCGTTCGTGGCTTGTTCCATGAGTTTACAAATGATGCCGTAGCATTAGGTATTGATGAACAATTCATGTGGGGAAAAGGATTCTTGGTCTCTCCCGTTCTCCGGGAAGGACAACTTTCTGTGACAGCTTACTTTCCAGATGCAAGATGGTACAGCTACTACGACGGAACCGAGGTGAAAATTCAGACAAGCTCTATCTTAAATATTTTATTATTATTTGAAAACTATGATGAACATGCAATTTAATCATGCAACATGATATGTTATACATATGTGTAAGTGTTGTATCGACACATTCCATTTGCTCAATGCATGTCTTTGACAAGTTTTTTTAACGCAGTTATTTGCTGTTTCCATCAAAGTTTACCAGAATAGCAATTTAACAAATATGCATTAACATCATCAAAAATTACTTTTGGCAGGTTAATGTCAGGAGAGCCTTTGCTAATCTTGATGCTCCGCTGGGATTCATTAATGTTCACGTTCGTGGTGGTAACATTTTACCTACACAAGAACCAGCACTTAATACAGATGCGTCTCGTCAGAATCCCTTTGGGTTGATCGTTGCTCTGGATGACGAATCTTCAGCACAAGGCAGTCTGTACTATGATGACGGCAATTCCATTGGTGAGTAACACCAATATTGATATTATAGGCATATTATCATCACGTTTTCTTTAGTGTTTCAACTTACCCCATAAACTCTGTGAAACTTGGGAATTGCTGATATCACGAAGCTTTTAGAGCTGATTAGTGGGGAGAGACAAGCCGTGGCGTTTGCTTATCATGACACAATGACATAATAATGTGATCAACAAAGCTCTTGAGTATTTTCCTATATGCGATGTATATATTATGTATGATAATATACATTACGCACATTCAAGCGTCCTGTGGTTAATGTGTTGACTGCTAAATTATGGCAATTAACAGGCTATCCATTATTCATCATTATTATGTGTTTTCTAATATAATATTTTGTTTTTCCCTGATAGACCCACAAGACTCCGGCAAATACTTCCTTGCCTCATACAATTATAACAATGCAACGTTGCGAAGCAGCATTGAGCAAAATGAATATGCAGAGATGAGCACTAAAAAACTGAACTCTCTCCGTGTGATGGGAATTAAAGGGGAAGTTACAAGGATTGTAGTAAACGGTAATAACCACTCCGACTTCAGTCGTTTGCCAAGTGGAGAAGTTCAAGTTAATAACCTAAACTTGACCATGGTGCAGCCATTTACTATAACTTTTGAATGAGTTTGAAAGTACTTATTGGGGAAACCTTTAAACATTTGCATATGTGCCAAAATTAATTGTTTTAAATAAAGATTAGCACTATATTAGTAACTAATAACATATGGGTATTGAGAGTTTTTTAATCTGCGCTAAAATACAATCTATGAATTTCTTCCAAAGTTTTACCTTTCGTTTCTGGGACACACAAAATGCAAAACACAAGCCCGACAAGACAAACTCCAGCAAAAAACCAGAAGCACGCGTCAATTCCGATTAGATTTGCAAAATCTTCAAATGTCTTCGTCACGACAAATGCCAGGAGCCAATTAAAAGAGGTGGCTGCAGCAGAGGCCGGGCCTAAATTGTCAACGCAATATTGATAATTGGCTACCAGTACAACACATGGGCATAATAATTATTTCCGAATTCATCGGAGCATACAGTTTATATTTGAATTGATAAAATATAATGAACCTTTCACATCCGTAGGAATCATTTCGGTCATCAGGAACCAAGCTGTATGAATTAATAATAATAATATAACAATGAACAGTGAACAATGCTTGAAACTTCGTAGTATCTAGTGGGAGACTATACAGGTTATGAAGCAACTTTTAGGTTTCAATGCATTTCCTACCTACATAGTTTTAATGTTGACTTGCATATTCATTCATTTTGCACTCATTATTACCTAAAGGTCCAATTCCAATGTTGTAAAGTATCATAAAGAGCATCAGACTAGCCAGCGGTACCCATGATATGCCATTGGGAGTAATTCCATCGTTCTTCCGTTGTAAATAAAAGAAAACTCCAAGGCTGGAAAGGCAAACAGTGAGACCCAGTAGGGAAATGAACAAAAGCATCCGTCTTCCTAGCTTGTCGATGAGAAATGACGTCAGGAGTACTGCGAACAACATGTCCACTCCTATTATAATGGCACACACGTTTGCATCCAGATTTGTTTTTGCTGCCGAAAATATAGTTGCTGTGAAAAATATCACAGCATTCACCTAAAAGCAATATTGTGAATTATATATGAACATCCCCTCCTTTCTACTCGCAAACGGAAACAGTATTATAATTTGGGTAGGAAATGGGCTTAAAAATAATGCAATTGTCATTGGTTTTTACTCTCACCATATAACATTGGGTTCACAATGCATACCTATCTACATATCATGGGAATAAAATATGAAATCGGAGCGGCGGAATATAAAACGCTAAAAGGACTTACTCCACAAAGCTGTTGGAAAACCATCAGAGCAAAGCTAATTCCAATTGCTTTTAGAGACCCCCGCCTAGTCAAATTCCTCCATAGTGAAGTATTCTGGCCTGACGTTTGCACTTGAACTGCTTCTACCTCCAAGGTGTTGGATTGGAGCTATTTTCATACATTTTAAATTTTTAATGATGTATGTATGTATTACACCATAATGGTAAAGCTCTCGTAGTATTTTTCGGATTTTTGTACGCATACACAATGTAATAAAGCGTTCAAAAATGGGAAATATAATAGAGTAATGTGACAGTACTTCATTCAGCTCTTTTTCAATTTGATGAAACTCTGTGGCTCCCCTTAGACGCATTAGCTCTTCTCCAGCTTTTTTCTTTTGTCCTTTGTGAATCAGGTATATGGGAGACTCTGGGACATTCCGTATACTTAAGAGAATAACGATGGAGAGACAAATGTTAATAACGGCTAGAACAAACCAGGAACAGAATGTGCCGAGAGTGTATCTGTAAATATTTCAAAATGACAGTGCTTTACTGAAAATAATCGTAAACATTACTAAAGAAAAACAAACTTCTTCAAATATAACATCATAATGTTCTCATAAAACATACGTGACAAGCATTCCACTTGCCAATGCAACGGCAGTTGTTGACATGATCATCCCTCTGATTCTTTGCTCACTTATCTCAGCCAGATAAACTGTAGACACAAGGATAAAACCTCCAATGGCAAGCCCTAAGACGTAGTTTTTATCATGATTTTTCAAAATTAGTTGTCAGTCAATAATAAAGCAAATCTTTGGGTTTCGTTTAAATTTTTTACCAGTCAACAGCCTTCCTATACTCATTACAAGAACTGTGGGCGAATATGCAATCAGCATCCATCCAATGCATAGTGGAAAGCACAAAAGCACCAGGCTCTTACGTCTTCCGAAGTAGTCTAAAATGTATCCTGTTGCTGGACCGCTGAATACAGCTCCAAGCTGTAAATATTCAAAATAATCTATATAAACTTTTACAGCAAAGGGTGCAAAAGTTATATTTTAATATGCTCATAACCAATTTAAAAGGATTATTGCTTGCCGAAGTGACTTCATACGGTAACTGAAGATGCAATCCAAGATTTCTCTGTTGTAGAAAGTCCACCGAAGCGATGTTCCCTTTCAAGATCAGGAAGAGCTGGGCTTTTAAGAAAATGTCGTGCATAATTATAGAAATATGTATACATTTCTGTTATTATCATTCTAAAGTACACTTTTTATATTCTATACCTAGTCCACACTAGTACTCCACCTGTCGCAAAGGAAGCCATGCACACTGAAAATGGCAAACAAACTAGTTATCTTCCACTATAACTAACGCCCACTTCGTTCACTTGTACGATGCAAAGCCAAATCTTACCAATTAAAGTTGTCAACAACTGGGGAAGTTTCTTTGATTGAAATGAAGTCTCAGAGGCTTCATTTTCTGTATCCTTAACTTCCATTATGATTTTTTAATGCAAAGCAGGTTTTTATTTCTTAAATGTGGCCATACACAGCACGCAATGCAACAAATAATTGAAAAGGGTTAAATGCGTTTTATCCAGAAAGTATAATTTGCATTTTCCAAAATACTACGAACAAAATTATTTTACATATGCTCGACTTTAGAGCATGGATGCTGACAACACACCTTCAGTGTGAGTACAACAGAATGACATAATGACAATCAGTCTTATCTACTGTAAAGAGCCAGTAGAGCACATGTTTACATGGATAAGCTTTTTGTAAACGTTTAAGCATGAGGGAGTTCATTCGACAAGTTTACAGTTATTTACATGACACCAAATGCATCAGTTTTGTTTTAAACTTGTAAGACTGTAAGTTTTAGCTGAATGATATATATTTCATAGCATCCGAACGTATCGTTTTATGTCTGACGACAAAATGGAATGGATATATGCACGTGCAAACTCATGTTATCCAATTCTATTCTACATCGCATCTAAGGCGCAATTAACCGTCAGAACAAAACGCACTTTTCTTGCCGAACCAACACCGCACACAACGAACTTCATTGACGCGATTGAAAGGTTGATTTCAATGACAAAGGCCGAGGGTTTTAGTACCTGTATCTATCATTACATTACTTTAGTATCTGAAGGGTATTAATATATATGTTGCAAATTTGACATTGTTCGTGATTAGGAAATATTTTGGTCATGGTTCAGCCTTTCACATTCAACTAACAGAAAGTAGTGTAAGGGTTGTAGTACATACATATATGTAGGTATATGAAACGTAGGACCTTATTGCATTTGCAGGACCCAATCTCACGCACACGTAGGTAATTCACGTGTACGTACATATGTATGACTTGGTTTTTGTGATAAGCGAAAGAAACGTGACTTATTTAACAGTTAGTTCTGGTTAGGTTACAGAATATATTATTTGCACAGATATGTAGCACTGATTTACCTAATTGACTTAATAAATTTACTAAATAACTCAGACGCATACATAGGTATGTATGTAGTTCTTACGAGTACAGTAAAGCTCCAGACTAAAATATGCTGGACTATCCCAATTTACAATCAGTAAATGTATTCCATTAAAAGTTCTCTTTAAATACTGTCTCTGTTTGTTTACCTACTCAGCAATTGAAAGTTTGACGTTTGCAA
Source organism: Orchesellides sinensis (assembly GCA_027744375.1). Lineage (NCBI taxonomy): Eukaryota > Metazoa > Arthropoda > Collembola > Entomobryomorpha > Orchesellidae > Orchesellides > Orchesellides sinensis. The sequence goes on from JAHZNG010004361.1 coordinate 9,661, forward strand.
GTAGTTGAGATGCTTACATACATCTATGTAAAATGCCGCTTTTCTGTCAAAGCAAACCAATTCAACAGTGTATTCGCGTACTTCGATTCTATAATCAAATTAACCCTAATTTTTTTGTAATCATTATCCGGTCTTACCTTCCCAAGTTCCCAATTCATAAGAACCTTCATTTACAATGACAAATATCAGTCGCGAACCAGAATCATGTACATATTTCAGCATACAAAGACATCATAAAGGTTTTACACCTGAAATTATCGCTGCTGGAAATGAAGTTTTGTCAAATCAATGCCAACCCATCGTAGTTGCCAAAATCGATGATTGCCGTGATACGCAGAGATGGGCGTTTGAAAACCACTCCACACCACTCACCACTCTTTGCCCAATGTGTGGCTTACCACTCCCTCACCACTCCACTCCCTACAGTAACAAACTCAACCCCTCCACTCCCTCTCCACTCAAATTAATACAAAATGAGACCACACCACTCCACTCACCACTCCTTACCTAAGTAGCCCTTCACCACACCTACACCACTCCACTCTTTACATTAACCAACTCGACCACACCACTCCGACTCCACTCGCAATTTTTTAAAAAATTGATCCCACCACTCCCACTACACTCAGAATTATATTATAAATTAGATCACAATACACTCAAATTACTCTCAATAATATAAGTCAAACCCTACTAAATTGTAATCATAATCGCAAATTAGTTTTTAATATGAATTCAGGAAATTAAAAATTAATTTCTCCCATTCTACTTTTAATAACAGAATTCGAGGCAGCAATAACAACCCCTTAACCTAATTGATTAGCGTCTGTTCTTCATTGACGGTCCATGTAGCTGGGTTAAAATAAAATAAATATAATTTGAATCAAGAAAGAGAATTCGAAATAACTTGAAATAATCAATTTAGATCTAGTGATTTGCATATGATGTCCATTTTGATGACTTTAATAAACAAGCCAGGTTGTTAATATTTTATTTAACAACAAATATTTTGGTTGACGTTTTATTCCTAAGTTATTCACTACCGTAGATAAAAATTGAGCATGTCTTGATGTTGGTTTGGGGTTTAAACATGCCATATTTCTCGTAGCCAAGCCTATTTGCCTTCCGATTTAGCAATAGTTGTGTTTTGTTTTGACTTATTTACATGTTTTCTGTAACTGTATCATTGTATGTCTATACTCTCCATATAGAATTTTTCTAAAATATGAACTAGAAATCCTTATTCCTAGCAACCTCAAATCTAACCACTCACCACCACTCCACTCCAAGGCTACCCAACCCTACACCACACACTCACCACTCCACTCCATAGCTACCCAATCCTACACCACTCACTCACCACTCCACTCCATTGCTACCCAATCCTACACCACCCACTCACCACAC
>JAHZNG010004362.1:0-39476 GCA_027744375.1 Orchesellides sinensis
AAATTTTCTGATATAAATATCAGATTCCCATCACTAGAAACAAAAAAAGCTCTGTTGTCCTCTGTTACGTTTATTAGTTCCAGCTTTTTCATTTTTCATGCGATTTCCTCATCTATTCAAGATGTATAAATAGAGTACAGGATAGCATAAAAGTTTTTGTTTTATGTCACTTCATTCAAGTTAAGGTTTGGCTACATGTGTTGCCAAGTGAAGCGAAAAAAATAGCGACATAATCACATTGTTTCATCGGATGCAAAGTAACTTTGTTTCGTGTTTTTCTTTGAATGGTTTTGCTTGGAAATGTTACATTAATATAGCAATTGTCTCCATTTCCAAGAATCAGATATTTGTGATTCGGAAGATATGATGTGAAGACTGTTACTACATATTATCCCATGAATCCGAAAAATCAGACAGATTTTTCATTTTGATGCAAGTTCTTTGCAATGAAAATACCTCCTTTGATTTCGTATATTCAACAAGAAACTAAAAAAGGAATTACCTGGAAACGATGTCGATGTTTCTCAAAACACTTCTTCACACGGTTAACATCATTGGTACGAATTGCTCGCTCCAAAATTGCTGCATCGTAGCTCAGATCGCTCAGCGATGAGGCCACACTGCCAATCATAAAAATTAAAGTTTTAATTCAAATATTCATAAACAGTATTGAATTGCTTTGCTATAATGGGTATGTTAGCATGATAAGTATGTTTGTTTTGGCAACGTGGTTAGAATACAACGCTAGCTAGATTTAGTCATAACTTAGTTATTTTATTACTCTTTAATGATGCTGAATCTTATTAATCTGCGCGCGCAAGACAAGTTATTATATCCATTAGTTTTAAAAAATTGTTAGACGATTGTCTGTTACCATGTATAATGATGGAATGTGTGTCTGAATCTATGTAAATCTCAAATCAGTTGTTAATTACAATATTCTACACCCTTCAATTAAACTGATAGATTTCATCGGGTTCACGAAAATTCGCTTCTTAGAATTTGCAATGTACAAAGCTTGTTTAAATTACTGTAGCCACGTTTTAACATGGCAATATGGCATTTGTGGTAATAATGGTGCAGCTGAACAGAATACGTCAGGGATAGTGACATAAAATGCGGAAATACTCACAATCTATTTTAAATGTTGCACGTGCACATACACATAATATGTATTTCATAACAAGATCTTCTTGTAAAAGTCGGTGTTTGAATGCTTGAAAGATCCATAGGAAAGTAAAGTAATAAGGGAACAAGAAGTAATGCAAATAACATAAACCAGTCTAAAACATATATGCGGGTAAAATGCACATTTTAGGTACATTACACAGAACAACTGACTGTTATAAAACAAAATTATCCTAACCCAGTAATACTATAACATTTGGATAATTGTAAATACCATAGGGAGAAATAGGATATAACCTCATTCATTTAAGAAATGCAATAGTGCTTGGTAATATTATAACAGCCATCCTTTTCCTTAAATTTAGTTAGGGAACATTTTCTAAACAAGACGTAGTTTACAGTTATCATCCTAAAATCAAATCTTATCAAGTTACTAACTATGAACTACATTATGAGGTCGATCAGAACTAATGCCATAGTGCAAAAGTAATACGTACTGTATAACAGTCAGCGAACAAAACAGGTCGATGATAGGGAATCGAAAATCGAAATTACATAGGAAACATTAGGCATGACATACGATGATGAGCTGTTGTCTGTTGCATTAATTTACAAATATTTACGTTCCATTCCACTAGATCAAAGGTAGTCAACTAACTGTACATTACAACATGCATGCTTTGACACAATCAACATTTTTTTTGCTGCTGCTCTGTTTTTATGAATGTCGTATCTGTTATTAACCCTGATTATCAGCCTCATAAAGGCAACTCACAAAGATTCTCTAGTTTACAATGTGTTTTAAGGCATTAATTTACATGCAGCGAAGTAGCATTTTGCGTAATAATAACTTATCCGTGCAAAAACACAATCAACACATAAACAAAAAACATGACTAGGTAGCAGTAAAAAAGCTACTTTTTCATAACAAGGTAAAAATACTTCAACAATTAATACTAAACACACACAGAGAGAGAGAGAGAGAGAGAGAGAGAGAGAGAGAGTAAGTAATCGAACGGGTTAATATATATAATGCATAGTTTAGTTAATAATATAAACGACATTGGAAGTGATTGGTAAGAGTACACAGTATGTCTGTTTGTATATCATTACTTTTTCACAGAGTGCTCCTTCTTCGTCCATCTGTATTTGTATTTTTTACGGGTTTTGCACACAAAACGTATGAAAAACAGAACAATTGTTTCAAAATCACCAGACAACAATAGCATTTAATAGTAATTACAACAGATATATACTATATAATTATCTACGACGTCACTTTTTCCAACAATTAACGTATGACATCATACACAAGTGCCGATACGACACCAACTGCGTGTTCTACGTCGTAGGGTACGTATTTGTATGCATTGTATACGCTTTCATGTAAATATCGCTGCAAAATATAGTTGAAAAGAAAAACTTTAGGCTTACCGATGAAATGCATAACTGCCTGAATGGTATCTACAGAGAAAAAATAAAATTTTAAAAGCATTTTCAGATATGAAATATGAAGTATAAAAGTTGATAGTTGACACCTCACAAAGAGAAACAATATCTACAAGACAGGAAGCATAGGAAGTAGTAAAGAAAGGCATAATGTTTTAGCGACAAGGTGATAAAAACTACAGAGCATAGAAATTCAAGTAATAAACACTGACAAGGATTTCCATTAACGTTGAAGCGCTACGATGTAATGTATTAAACATTGCATTACACAAAAATGGAAAAAAAGATAAATTTTAGAAGGGCTTTCAGAATACCATTTATACGTATCATTCTAAAACTAATTGTAAGATTTACACAAGTGGGGTGAAAACTGATTGTGATGAGTAAAGTTTGTATGAAACAGGATTTTATTGAGGAAAAAAATTGAATATGAAATGAGAACGTATTGGATGATGAAGCTTTAACCTCGTTTACCTAGCTTAGACAACAGAGTATTACAGCAATAAAATCAAAGAAAAGTTTTGTGGTGCATTGAAAGAACCAATTTTATTTGTAGATTTATCATTTTCTTCTTCGTATGCACGTTTGAATATTGCAACTGTCATGTTTGTGCCGTAGACACAGAGCGTTCCTTAAAAGAATAAAGCATTAGCTTGTTATAAGAGACAAACGGAACGACTTTGTAAAAAGCCTCTCATTTTTCATTGTTTTCTCAGAAAAACGTTGTTACTTGTTCCATTATATACACACTCCAAAGTGAAAGCTGTAGTTTATTCTTTATCGGTACTGGATACTATATAATATAAATTCATATCACTAGTTGCAACAGTCAGAACAAGGGCACAAAAAGCACAGCGACTTTCCCTTTTTTTAAACTTGGAATAAACGTGGAGAAAGACTGGGAGGACGAAGGAAAGAGATGCTTTCTCTTAAATCCACCATGAAATTTACTAAACTGATGAAAAAAGTTACGTTGGAGGGAATATTTGTAACTGTGAAATACTGGTTTTCAAGAAGTGGTGAAAGCTGTACGTTCACAGTTAGGATAGAGCTTTATGATGAACCTATGCACTACGTTTCATTTCCAGCTTGCTAGATCATAGAGGATTTAGTGAAATGGTGAAAAGCGGAATTCTTGCTGAAGTAGAAAGAGAACAATGAGATAAGCTATAGGTATATGAAAAGACTAAGGAAAACCTGGTTTCTCTATCTGGTAATATATCTATCGAAGAACATACGGCTGGGTAGGTACATATATAGTAATAATGGTCCTAGGAATGATATTCGGATATGGATACTTTACATAGGACAGGAGTTAGAAGAACTTTATAGGTGCAGCACACAGCCTTTTCAAACAACGTTTTCCGGTTTGTTTGGTTCTTAGCGGTGATACCACATTGCTACAGAGTACCAATTACACTGCTACAATTTTCAGTTGTGAAAAGTACTCTTTAGCATACATTCTTATATGGTTAATACACAGGGTTTGACGATTTATGCAAGAGAAAGCTTGCTTATATGGGATATATTGTAACAAAGTTAGTTGAGAAGAGATAGATAGTTTACACAAGAAATACTAAGCATATGTACATATGCAACTACAACTGTTTAATGTGTACGTTCACAAAATTCACACACATTTTACTGAGCTTTTTTCATGTTTTGTTTTCTCCAAAGTCAGACTTCATTCAGATTCCACTGGGTTGGGATAGATAGCCGTGGAGAAGATGTGTAATGAATAGTAAATGTATGTTTAGGCAGGGGCTGAAGCACAATTCGGGTGGATAAAAGAAAGCCTTGCTCATTGTCTTCAATTCCCGGCCGAGCCTGCTGTGACATATGCACGTTTATACCAAGTACATAGTATGAGATGTTTCTACTGCTTTTACAAGCTAAGGTGTGGAACTAAAAAAGATTTTCTTCACGTCCTTGCATGAATTGCATTACTAACATTGTGATCTTAGAGTAATTTAGTCTGCAATGGAAAGTCTACATGGGAAAGCTGAATTTACTACGCATAATACCACACTGTTTTAAAGCACTGGTAAGTACTTTGTAAAGAAGTAATGAAAAAGCACAGTTTTGGCTCAGTGGTTTTTCCAACTGATTTTGTTTTAAAACCGATTTATGCCTTTACTAGTATTATTGTATTGTGTAGGAAAGAATTATAAACCATTAGTATGTACATACATGTTCTTTATCCTACAAGCATTGTAACTTTTGGTGAATTTCAGTTACTTTACACTTTTTCCCAATTTTGCTTTTATATGTTGATTAATTTGATGAAGTTAAGGACAACGACAATTAGTATGCTAAACCTAAACAATGTATATTTCTTTGGGGTGGGTGTAAATGAGAGAATTTATTCAACCACATGATCAAAGATATCGTTGACAATGATGTAATGCCTGGCTTGCTGTCGGTTAAAAATTCCAGTTTTATATAGCTTACAGGCTGCGAAAAACTAAGATTTAGAAAAATTCGTAATTTAATAACCGTTCCTTTGCTTTACAATCTAGTTTTAAATTTTATACATAAATTTTATTTTCTTAAAACTTCTGATAAGCATTGGTATAAACATTGGCTCAAAAAGTTTAAAGGAAATGGTAAAGGACAAATGTATCTAAATAATTGTAAATCACAAATAGACCTATGTATTCTTGATAAATTTTAAGAAAACCCACTCAAACTAACTTATACTGCAAAGATGCTGCGTTAAATTGAAATTGTGTGCTCGTTTTATGCATAGAATGTATATGCAAAATAAAATATGAAGCCCTGCAGAGATCAGCGTAAATAAATAGAAAGGAAGTAAATGAGCGTGTAAATGTAACGACGTGCAAATGCTTGACAGGAAATTTAAAAGCCTCTCTGCAACAACCTAAACAAATGTTGAATGCAATATGCACTTAGTCTTGTGTGTCCAACTTGCCAATAGAAATGATAAGGTAATGTCGTTTTGCCCCAATCAATAAATTTACTACCATGATAACCGCCCCGAGGGTAAACAGTATCTCAGGATATCTTTTCTATAATAAATCTCTAGATTTATCATATTTCCAGTGAATTTCAAAATTCTTGTTTTGAGCAGAGCAGCAAGCGTTTACATAACACTGATATTTCTCGATCTTATGGTTGCCTTGCAGTATTTGATTTTTAATAGGTAGTTTGCCATTTTATTGCCTAACGAAAAATTGTTACGATGTGTGAACATTGACCCACTTTTCAAATTTGGGTTTTGCGGGTAATTTACCCAGATGAATTTTTTAAACACTCGTTAACATAGTAAAATAAAGTATAAAAATTCCCCCACCTTTTTTAAAAATACTTCCTAAAGAGTAATTTTATGAGATATTTAAAAATGTTAGGAATGTCACGTTGCAAAGTATATTTTACTTAAAGATCTAGATATCCAGGTTGACAGTTAATACATGCACGTCGTTTTTATTCCTGACACTGAACCCAAGTAAAACGCACAGCTTTAATTAGACCTATCTGGCCCATGATCACAGAAATATTGAGCAAGACTCTTCTGACTAGCTTTTGTTGCTGCTGATGGTATGTGACATGTAGAAAATGTAATAGGCATCATTATAACTTCAGTGTTGGTTCTGCTCGATCAAGCACTTCAAGAAATAGAACGTGTGTTACGGCCTATTCACAATTTTCACTCATATTCATGAAGGGAAGGAAAGTCAAAGTGTTTCAACATCAATAATTACTTCATGCATAAATAAGTGCTACTTAAAATGTATTCTTCCATGGTCAACTCACTTGTGTGACAACTGTTTTTCTCGCTCAGAGTGACACGGATTTTAGGAAACAACTAAATTAGCTATGCCTGATTTAAACTGAAGCCAAGTTTGTATACACATGAATGGTACTACATACGACTGTAAATAAACAACGGGGTATTCATGAACACTAATGTGTTTCTGTATTTTAACAGCACTTCTCTGTGTTAGTGGAAATAAGCAATGGACTGGCTCCGCCTTTTAGTTCTACATTCACATTTCATTTTGAATGCGTATAGAAACGAAGAAGTGAAAGTAAAAGTGAAAAGTCGTAATTGTATGTTTACTTAATAGGACACTATATACGTTCTGTGATATATAAGTATACCTATACTGGTGATAATCAAAAGGCCAGCTAAACAAACTCACCGTTTCTACTTAATCCGGATGTACACGGATGTATGCATTGTGTATCTCTGTACTAGGGTTTAAGCTAACAATAATTGAGAGAGAATAATGCAATGGTCTAAATGATCAATACCTACAAAAATGTATTTGGTTCGGCTGATTTTCATTTATTCCTCCTAAAATATGAGGCAAGCTGCTTGTCAGACTTTCTACTGAATTTTCGGGTTTTGTTTTCTACAGCAACAATCCATTTTCATGGTTTCTTTTCAAAGATTTCATAAATGGAACAGGTAATAGAAATGGTGTACAATAAACCGAATGTTTTTTTGTATCCTAACAAATCACTGTTCATTAACATATGTAGAAAGACTATATATAATGTTGAACAAAATGGAGTTAAGAGCGAAATGCATAACTGTATTTGTAAAACGTAGATATTGTGCAGAACTTTTAATAAACCACTCATATTTTGTTTTTTCATGTGAATGGAAGGCAATTTTAAGTAAATATAGGGAAGTAGTATAATAGCGATTTCTCTTGCTTCTAAGTTGTGTCATTTCCTTCATCAATGCATTAACGTTTTAATTCATTCCAAGAACTCCAAAAGGTCAAAGGACAATCTGCTCAATTGACGTTCTACCAAGTTTATTGGAACTAAAGGAAACAGGAAGCTCTTTGCGTATTACAGGGGTTGAGAAACTAATTTTAACTGGTTTTCAGCGACACACATTTAAAATTAGAATGCCAAAAAGTTTAAATTTTAGGTTGAGTAAACCTGACTCTATTGAAAACTCAGTATTAAGTTTTTACATCACTTAAAGATATGGGAATACTCATATTTAAAGTCATTACCTTCATATCTTGTATGGTGAAAAGGGTGATTTATTTTTATTAAATTTAAGTAAAAAGTAGAGCTGACACAATGTAACATTCAAATCTTATTAGTGTAAGTATTATGGAGTAAAACTGTTTTAATCAACAATAAGGTTCAACTGTTGCTTTCAAAAGCGATAAGACACTCACTCAGTAAATCACCGACAAATCCATTATTCGGATTTTTCTGTTTTGAAAAAATTTTCCGCAGTTTAAAAAGTCATCATCAGATATCACTTTCACAGGTTCAATTATATGGAAAGGACGGAAAGAAAACATGCTCATACCATTACTCTACACGAATTTTAATTTGGAGAATACAAAACTAAATCGAGGAAACAATGTACATGGTTGCACAAATATGAGGAAGGTACAGACTGACCCAACATCTAACGAGCTAAACTTTTTTTATTCTATGGAGAAGAGGATAGTGGAGAAAGTCAAGTCTAAACAAAAGCCACACAAAAACTCATCAAGAAACCATAATATTTTACCTGTTATGTCGACTGGACTGCAGAGATAAATGGGATACCGAGGCAGTGAGAACCCTTGGAGATAGCAGTTCCGGTTCAGGTGGTGCAGGTGGCAGACAAGGTGACAATGGAGGTAAAGGTGGTGGCGGTGTAACCGACTTGGGAGACTTAATCTTGTCACCAGCGCCAGCAGTAGAAGTACCTGGAACTGTCGCCAGGTTGGTAGGTGACTGAATACGTGTCACACTATCAGTGGACGTGTCGGTACCTGTTCCAGCAGTGACGGTTGTAGAAACAAGACTAACATCACCGGTTGTTGAGTCAAGAAGAGCTGATGCCAGCAGTGCATCCTTTGATGGTGTAGTAGCAGACGGAGAAGGAAAAACAGTCGGCGCAGGTGGAGCTCCTGGCATCTGTGCATATACTGGTGTTGGAGGACCTGGGCATCCATCCCCACGACCATCCTCTCGAGAGCTCTGTAAATGCAAATGTAAAGTGAATTCAGTGACAGTCTGATATATGCCTGTAAAGGGATTCACCACGTCTTCTCATATTCCACAACATCTTTGTTTTACTGTTTTTATTCGCTTTGGCTAAGCCATAGCTCATGCCACTGATACCTTCTGTTTAAACACGATATATATAACATAGGGCACAACACCACCAGCCCAAGCTTTGCCTTTTGAATATTCCATAATCCTCCTCGTCCGCGTTCTCGTGCAAATAAATGAGCAAAACCTAGCTTTTGGCCTTAGATTTATACGTTATCAAAAGGCGGTCTGTTTTTCATGTTTTTATAACCATAACTGAATTTCCATACCGGGATGCTCTCATTTGGTGCAAGACTTGTTCTAATGACTACAGCCATGTAGTAAATGTGTGCTAGCCGAATTACACAATATAGCCAGTCTTTATTCTAGAATAACAACAATGCTACTTGCATGATTTGGAACTCCGGTGTGTATGGTAATGTTTGTGCAGCTTGGCATATATGCTTTATCAAATCCGCTTATTATATTTTCTTCTTGTTTCTCCGTCCGACTTTCACTTTTTATAGAGGCTTGCTGGAAAAGCTTTTCGTATGTAAACTCTACCCTTGAGTGGCGGTAGTTTTCAGGTGGATGTCCTGCTCCTCACATTATATGCATGACATTTAGGCAATATACCAGTTATATTCATATCTTGTTGCAAGTATAGAAACGAACTTGGACTTGTTCTATATTCAACGTAGCAGTCGTATTACATTCGTACATCTTGTTTCCAGTTTCTGTATCGGTGTTATATTATTCCGCTGAATGGTTTTCACACTGTCACCCAAACTTTGGCTTCTATCCAGTCAATTCAACCAGCCAAATGTAAATTGAAATAAAGAGTTTTGGTATTTTGTTGCAGTGGGAAAATTGGATTTCCTATCAAATAATAACTTAATTTATAAATAAATTGTAATAAAAATTGGACTACTCTACACTATCGTGTTTTTAAAATATTTTACACGCTAGTATAATAGGAAACATGCTATGGATGGGATGAAACAAATATGGATTGGAAAAACAATTAATTATGAGCAAATCTACAGTGGTAATATTTTGAGAATCATGTGGGGTCTTCTGAGACTGTTATGGTACGGAGAAGTTTATGCAAATGAGCAAGATACACATATATTTCATGCATACCTACACATCACATCATCATTTTATGCATCATAAATCATAATAGTTTGGAATCGTCAGAGAATCCAAAAGAACAATTCAAAAGGCTATGTCGATGCCATCATATCGACAAAACAATTGAAACCAATCATCTTTTGAAAAGTTTTAAACCTAAATTGTACAAATTACGAACTTTAGACATTATGAGCAAGGAGATATATTGTAAAACTCGAAAAGACAAGCAGTTGTGCATGGTTGAGTTAAGATTATGTTTGGCAATCATTATGTTGATTAGCTTTCCTTATTATTCTCCAATTTTTGTGCATTCACTTCTTAAACTGTGATTTATTGTCAAGTAGGATATGCCGTAATTATTGGTTGAAAACGGGACTCAACTTGTTCAAATGCAGATTAAACACAATTTAGCAGCACACATTTACATATATTATTATTCGTTTTATTTTGTATTTATGAATATATATTTGATGGGAGTAAATCGGTAATACCATGATGTACGTCAAGCATATTCTGAAATACAGTTTTGTTGATATCATAAATACTTCTTTAGTGTGTAAATCATTTAGTGTGTTTTGAAGAAACAAATCCACTCGTGTTTATGAGATGTCACAAGTGTAAATCCAAAAACGAAGTTTTCTTTTTCCATAAGTGTTTAAACGTTTTGATTCATGTGTCTATCTTTTACTTCACTTTTCTGAATGGTTTAATCCCTTTGAAGCTGCTCAGTCACTGCCTTTTACGTCTCTTAAAGGATCTGTTGTTGAAAGATATTGTGAGAAAAAGACAGAAAGCTCAGAGCTTTTACTTTAGAACTACAAAACCCTTCTCGGATTTCCACATTTCAAGTTACTTAGGAATTGAGTTACTTTTCAGGCCTCACGTCTGCAAGTACTTGGTTTCCTTTCCAGGCTTCTTTACATGCTTTAAGGAAACTATTCTAGACAGAGGAGATTTTTGTATACAAATATCGGTAAAATAATACGATAAACTTTGCTACAACGAGTTTCACTGTCAAACTAGGCTCACCGATTGCAATTTGTTGTACATGTAAGTAAAACGCGTAATTTTACAACACCTGACAACACTGCAATAGTAATTGCAAGCAGAACCCCAAATTGCACAATCACTTTACAATTAATCCTAAATGACTTACATAATGCTTATATTTTCGTATTAATAACACTAAGATCGTTTTAATATCTTTAGTGTACAAGATAAGTAATCTACAGCAATATGCTGAGCCAATTTTACCCAGGATAAACCAATTTCTTAAAACATCCTAACAAACTAAAACCTGTTAATAATCAAGCGTGGGAGATGACATTAGCACATTGCACATCTGCAAGTTCCGGCTGGTCTGTCCACACTCTTCCTAACCGAACCAAACAAAACGCTTGTAAAAACACATTCACATTAGCCATTCACGATAACGACACGGGGTTAAGTGAAACAACATAATGTCCTAAAAAATCTCATCCTTTCTCTTGCTGTCAATGTACAATACAATGAACATGTAATGCAATAAGGAATACTGAGTAAAACTATAAAAGTATCACTAAACAAATAAATTCATTTCTGCCGAAACAAGAGCACATGTGCACGGTGGCCAGCAAGCAATGTAAAGAGAAACGGAGGGGAAAGGAGAAAAAAGAAGTTATGAGCTACGTAATAAAAACCTTCCCTTTGTGTGCCATATTATTACTACTGAGCAACTTAACTGCAACCTAAAAGACTCCTGTGTGGAATTATTTTTACGGCTAACATTCATTTTAGTCACTTCTTAAAACCCGTGTGTAGTCTTTGCTTGTATATACAAGGAGCGCCAGAATGTTTGCTTACTAAATCCGCGCTCCTTCGGTTTTTGCAATGTGAAAAGATGATGCCCTGTGTGTGTGTGTGCTCACCTACTGTATTCAGTCTTCACACAACTCATATTCTCGCCATTTTCTCCTAAATCTCATATACCTCTACCTCATGCAATCTGTATATTCAAACAGACCTTCTTACCGTTTTATCTATATTCGTGTGTGTCATGCTTATCGCTCGTCGTTCCTCCTTTTTTGCCTTTGTGGCAAATATTGTGCGTGCTCTTGTGCTGAGAAACATGTGAAACCTGACAAAACAGTGCAGCTACGGTTTTTTTCGAGTTGCTGCTGCTGCTGTAGTACTTTAACGGAAAACCACCAGACTTCAAATGCCTTAGTCTTTGTAAGATCTGTGTACATGTGTTTACACAGCGGAAATGAGTAATGTTTCTAGATTCCATTGAGACTCCATGGTTAACTTACCCCATATTATGGTTATATCCTATTACGGCTATATGGACCAAGTTTACTTAACAAGTCTAGCTTTCAAGTTATATTTTATCATTCCATATTAGTTTCTATCCTGTTCTCTTTATTTCCAACCAACATTTTTCACAAAGAGAAGTAAAAAATCTAATGTAAAATGACGAGTGATGCATAGTCAAGGAAAGAATCAAATATGAAAGAAAAGATACAGCGAAAAGTAAACAGTAAAAAAATGAATAATAAATATTTTGATCTAGGTAATAGGTACTACAGAACAAGATAGATGAATGATGGATTTTTTTCCTTTTCTCTTCTGCTTCTCGTATGAGATGCCATTCTAATCTTTTTTTATAGAATTATTGATATGTTACTCTGGTATTTTGTATTTATTATGTGAAGAGTTTGAGCATAAGTGATTGTAGAAAAAGAATTCTAGAAATATTACAATACAGTAAAGTGGAATATGATTGGAGTTATTAGGTAGCAGGGTTACTTTGCAGTTTTTTCTTGTCTGTCCGTCCTGTTTTAACTCTAACCTGGCCACTCAACTTGACGTTTGACTGGCAATAGATGAATTGAAAGTGTTCAGTCTATCCTAACCACTGGTTTCACTCGCTGTGATTTGATTTGCATCCCTTAAGTAAATCCCAATAAAAGAGTTTTAGTCTTACTTGTGTGTACATGAGATAAGTTGAAGGCTCTCGAAAGATAAGTCACTTTGACAATATAGAGCTGGTTCTTCAAAATTAGTCATTCTGTGGAACCGTATTGCATCCACTTTTGAATTTCTTAATTTTCAATAATTTTAAATGGAACCTGGCTAAGGATGAAAACTGTACTAAAGAAAAGCTGGCAGACATTTGTGTGCAACATGGTGTGATTGGATCTGATTACGATTCTGCTACTTCCCTATTTCTTGATAAGGTTTATATTTTTGTATTGAAAAGGATGATTGAAATATTTTTTATTTGCTCACGATGCTTAAACCAAAGGACAAAGCAGGAAACAAGCAAAGTTATAATAGCAAAGTAAAGCCATATTTTATCTTGTGAGGTTGGCTTAAAACATGTATTGCCAGATAGCGATCATTCAAACAAGTATCTGCGGCATAGTTCATAAAACTATCAACTCTTTTTCAGTGTGCCAGTACCATGAGATACCATTTACTTGCAAATATATCATCCTACACCTGAAGATGAGAGTTATACTGAAAAATCCCTTTCCGCTTACTGTAATGCCTTTTGAACATCAACCTTTTACTTTTTTACCTACGTAAGACATTGTGACATCAATTTTTCCATGATATACTGGTTTACAACTTTAGATGTACAGTCTTTAAATCTTTTTTATATCCATCTCAATTTTGACTCTAAGTCCAAGTTTCCTGTCATACAAACATATGTGCTTGTCCGCTGTAGTATTGACTTTTTCAATCACTCAATCTTTTTCCTCGCTTAAGCTATTTTATTAAAAAATATTCGAATGCACTCAATAAATTCGAGCAGTACAGTCGTAATGTATTAGACTATTCTTTGACGTTTCTCTTATCCTTTTGAGGATTGCTGTGTGAACATATCTTTCATTCCAAAAAAATGCTGAAAGTAATATTATGAAACTTCCAATAAGGATAAGTTTTGAGATTCTAAACCAATGGATTTAAGGCCCAGAAATGGTTAAAGTTCTGTACAAGTTTTTGACTTTGACGATGGAAGTATTGACAAGATAATTTGTTCTTGCTTTCTAGTAAAGGAATTTCACAGAAATACCAATACACAGTATATAGAGAAAGTACCCCTGGCATGAAACCATGATACCAAGTACATTGTTCATGCACATGATATATATGTAGGTATTTCAAAAGTGATTTTCCTGATCAGTGATCATCTATCAAATGTGTTACTCGTTTACATAACGTCATTCATTGAACATCCCAACTTCAAAATTTCCTAAGATTTATACGATAGCATGTCTATAAAATTTTTACAAGATATAATAACGGATAATACCAAAATTTAAACTTTAAACGTTTTCCATTAAAAATTATAATAAAGAAATAAAATCTATTTATTTACATATGACCACACACCTGTACATGTATAAGCAGTTTACAAGAGATCATTTGATTACAATTACCAGTAGCCAGAGAAATCTTGGAGGAGGAACAGAGATCTGTGTCCCATGCGTACGACCAGTGTACAATGTAATAAATAATTGTTATCGAAACAGTCTTCTAATTTTTTCTGTCCTACAGCCATCTACGTACAATGACGGGGCTACGGCGATAACTAAAAGTCTTCAAGAAAACACACAACTCGTAGAACAGTGCACAACTCGGTTTCTTTAACCCTTTCTCTCTACATGCATGTCCGCATACAACGATGTGTTTACTAGTTTGCGATAAAACATTCCCACAAAAACCAATTTTAAGAGATTCTCCTGAGGTAAGTATATATTCCCATTTCCTTATTATTACATCCTTTTGAGCAGGTAAACACTTCTATTTTGCTTTGTTGGTATGTATATAGGTTTATATTCACTGAAGACTTTGTTCTTATCACATTTCAAAATATTGTATTACTTGCTCATAGGCATCTAGACCAGGAAGCTGCCAGGTAATTCTTTTCTGACAGGTAATTTTTGGAGTATGGCTGCGTGACTTATCTTTCTCACAACCAATGCATCGCGTTTCATTATCATGCTTAACAGAATATAAACTCAAAGACAGTCAGGCAGCATCGAAGATCAATTTGCGTAGGTATACTCTTTCAAACAGCACACAGAATTTCTATAGATTTAACTTGAAACAACTGCGCCATTATGATTTTAAAACATAATTACACATGAATACAAACATGCTATAATCGACACTTCTAAATTACTATCATTTACTGTTCTGGTTACACAATGATTGTACACTAATTACTTCAGGTCAGCCAAAAGCTGGGCAGAAAATTATCAGTAAGTGGTTAATACCAATATGTGTCCCGATTATTTCGGCATATTTAACAACTTCTATTCAATGCAAGCCAAACAGAAGCACTTTGTAAATCACACCACAAGATATATGACCCGTAAGAACTTCGTAGTGGCTTTTTGTGCAAAGAAAGGTATAACGCAGGTAAATTTAATAATAACTGTACACCAAGGGCAAAAAAATATACTGGAGTTACCAAACTGGAATTGACACTAGCAGCTTTCAATATAATAACATAAAGGTTCTAGATAAAGAAATGCCCTACTGCAATACTGCCATCCTACAACCCAACCAAGTTTGCACAAAGGATTACACATGTTAGGTGAAGAGACAAGATGTGATGTGGCTGGAAGGTAAAATGGCGAGGAATATTACATGCTACATACATTTTTTAAACACCATGTACAATTCTCCGTTACCCTCTCACACGTCTGGCTACGTAAGTATGGACATTTTTTGCTAGTCTTAAAACTGTTTTAATGAATAACGCATGAACTAGGTAATGATATTCTACAGTGATCGTAAAAAACCTGGATTTTAATATTGCAAAAAAATACTAGCTCTATTCTAGTCACGTGCATTTCAGCAAAGAATTTTATGTATCTTTTCTTACAACGTCGTACCAAACGTACTACTGGTAAAGATGTAAAAAAACAGTATCAAAGACGAAGGCATGGGTATTGTATTTGTACAGCTCCGAATTCTTACTAACACCCCACAAAATAAAGTTGTCAGTCATCAGTACTGTGGCACAGTGAAGCCTCAGAAGAGTAAAAAAATACAAGTTTAAAATACCAGACAGTTTTTTAGTGTTAAAACTCTTGTGCATCAAGTTCCACAAAACAAAACTAAAACCAAAACTTCAAGACTGACTTTCACTTTAGCAGACAGCAGTCTACACGCTTGATATCCACTTTTTCATATTTTTTTTACATGTCACTACTACGTCAATACTGGAAATAATAAGGTATTCATGAACTTCTTCTTTTGTGTGTAGGAATTGTGGTAAAAAGTGCTTATTCAAGTTGGTTTGTTTGAGCTAGCAAAAGTTAACAGGAGTCACCTTATAATATTTCATAATATCCTCTCTCTCTCTCGCCTCTAAAAACACAAGAGCTTCTCTTGTGGGAATTTACTTACCTTGGAATTTCTTGTTAGTACAACATGTCCCAGGTCATTTTGAACCCCAAAGGGATATACAACTTCTCGTTCAGCTCGTGCATTTGTTTCCGTAGGTTTTGGACCTCGTGAAGCACCTGGCTTCATTCTGCAAGAGAAGACATTTTTTGTGCGATTATTCATCAAATTTAATAACAAGACATTGAAAGCAATAATCTTTTTATAAGTATTACGCGACATGCTAGCAAAAATAATATCCTATAGTAATATAAGCCTAATAGAATGTGTTGCACTATGGTGTAATATCTTATTTGGATGGCTGCCTGCAAAAAAAATGTGGGGAAAAGTTCCTGTGGCTTCTCACGTGGGAAAATACTTTTTTTACTGGTCTAATGCCTTTTAGACGAATTTTCCGTTTTTGTTTATCTACAGCATATACATATCTAGGCACACATGACACATCATGAACTGTGCCAGAATGGTGCAGGCAGAAATCAACTCACGCTCTAAGGATTTCCGACATTACCCATACGTACGATGATACGGTCTACATGTTACACCTACTAACGGTGTCTAATGCGTATTGTGTATTCAGCTTCCATCCAGGAGGCTGCGGAGAAGTTTCATTGAACTTTTTCGCTAGAGTCTTTGAAAATGCTTTCCTTCCACTGTTTACACATAAATGCTGAATATTTGTTCATGTTCTTCACATTCAACATTCTTGAAAATACTTGTGCTCGTATAATGTCATCTTAATGCGGTCCAGTTCACGCCGAGTCAGCACAACAGTGATCCTCTTATCTTTTCCCTTCTTTCAACTAACACCTTACAAAATCAGTGTCAGCTAAGCAGTCAAAGCGGAGAAAGCAAGAAATGGTCTAAAGGTCTATAAGATTGCCAGATAATTTAAACTTAAATGCTAAAATTTGTTGGAACGAGTAAAAAGTAGTCGTTGGCATCTCTTATAAATAAACGTATAAGTATTTTTTATACTTAATATGTACTGTTGGAAACATACAAGCATACAGAGATGCACTTCTAGTGCTACATGCATACGTCGTTTGTGAAGAAGCAAGAAATTTCTTCGTTTGCAATTATGCCACTTTCTCCAACTCGGATAAGAAAATGTGACAATAGACCGCTATTACATTTTCTTTCATTGTCTAGTGCAATTCATAGAACTACAATAAGAAACGAGGTAGAGGTACTCCAGAGAACGTTATTTCTCATATTGTATTACATAAATACGCTTCTCTAGCTTTCAATGAAACGCTGGGGCGTCTTACTTGAGGGAAAGTTTTTGGCTTACGAGAAGTTTATAAGATCTCTTTGTCATTGTACATTAATAATATAGAGGAATTTCATCGAAGCACGTTTCTGTGTAACTTAAATAGCAAGCGAAAGATGACACAGCTTATTCTTATACATAGTCACAAAAGCTACGTCCAACGAATCCTCTAAACAAGCAGAACAATGTTTGTTCAAAAGCAAATGAGGTTTTCAATTTTATATTTGCAGTTTCTTTAAGTAGGTTAGATAGCCAGGAAGGCTATTCAAACTTTAACATGGCTTGTGTAGTTATTAGAGACCTGGAACTTTGAACTTTTTACATGATTCTACAAAGTCTTAATTGAACCTTGTTATTCACACAATATGTATGAAAAGAGTATACATAGTTGTAAATTGGCAAAAAATATCAGCAAGAAAATGAAACCGTCTTATAGCCAATGATTATTACTGTTAGGTTGTACAATTTTATAGGTTAGTCGTCGCTCTAGACTGGTTACTTGACTTCAACAGGAATGGAAGTAATTTCTTGGCTGCTTCTTTGTATTTAAAATTAATTGGAAATCTTGTACAAATCGAATACAAAAGGAATTCTAGAGAGATCAATATTTTCAGTCTGTTTAAATTTAAACATCACAGACCAAGATGGTCAGGTAAAATTATTAGACCCTCCTACCTTGATACACCATAATTCCAGCATGTAGTTTATATTAAATTATCCAGGTAAAATTCCTGAGTCATTCCTTTATGAGTGTGAATCTCGCAGTGGCTGTGAAATGCATGAAATTCACAGCTCCGTTGATGAAACTCCGAATAAACTTAAACTTAGACAAGAATTTCTCTGGCTACTTTTCATAGTCTCATTTCATCGTGTGAAGATTTGGTGATGATGATCATGAAGATGGTTTGTAAAATTTATAAGTTTTCTCTCTTGATATGCATGTTGCGCATAATTGCGTACAAATAGATAATACATTACAAACAGAGGACTGTGTGTGTGCATGACTAGTTGGAATGAAAATGTCTTTCCTGTTTCCAACACTCTCTAACTAAATATAATACACCGCATTCTTATTAGCCTCTCTTGCACAACAAACAACTCAGCGGTCACGAGGAGCGAGATGAAAGTTTGGTGTAAACTAATTTCATCCTACTCTGGTGTGTATATTTCTCACTCTTTTTCTTTCTTGTTCCCTTGCTTTCTCTCATCTCACATTCCTCTGTAATAGAATGATATATATGAAAAGCTTATGAGCGACTTTCTTATAACATTCTCATACAATATGTAAGGAAGCGCATAGAATATACAGTGCGAAGTAATCGTTGTCCTGATGGCATGACTTGCTTGTTTTCTGAGAGTGTGCTCTGACTGCCTGCTAGACGGATACGGATGGATGTGTGACTAGTGTGAAATATGGAAGTGGTGTGGCATTGCTCTTAGCAAGCCCTTGAGTATAAGAGTGGCAGGGGGAAACCAGTGGTACACATCATATTACTTTTAAGCAGGATGTTGTTCAGTGAAAGAAGAACATGGCGTTGTTACGATAAAAACCTTCTCATAACCTTCTCCCCAATACTCTGACTAGGCTTATTTCATGCAATTTTGTATAATAATAATGGCGATTATGGTATAATAATACGTATTATATTTGTATACGTGCCAAAAAACTCTCTCTTCCTCCCACTAATATACAAAATTGTATATCTAGAGAGGTGTATTTAATGTGTGGTCCAAGTGGCACAGTATAATAATAATACAATATTTGCTTCCAGCACAAAATACTTATTCTGTCATATATTTATATTATAAAAAGAAGAATCATGGGCTATCTCCAAAGATGCTACTGTAGAAACTTGGTCGGTGAAATGGGCGCAAAACAAGAGTAACTAGTCTACATTATTATGTGAATGAGACAAGTAACACGTAATACGTCTAAAAAGTGACAGTGGTGAGTTTTCTAAGAAATCAGTTGTCGTTCCTCCACTCAAACGTCTCTTTTCCCCGTTCCCCTTCCTTTCTCTTGCCTACTCTTTTTTTTCTTCGATTCATCCACACCTGCTTGAGCCTATACAAGTTTGGTCGTGAAAGAAAGCCCACACACAACGGATCAATATAATAAGTTTGTATTTTCTATAGGTTAATAATATGCGCCAGGATTTCATTATATGTACTGCTACAAATCTTATAATATGCAAAAAGTAATAATAATAAAGACTTTATGTAATATCGATAAATATATAATTTGTACAGACTACATTATGCGGCAATAGGTAACCACGCACACCAGCTTTCTTTTCTGAGACTTTCTCTGCCCATGTATAAAAAGCATAGCGACAGCGCTTCTTCCCTATACCTAATATATGATAAAAGTATGTATCACCTTGCGAGATCTTACACTTACTGCAAGACTAAGGACAAATATCGTCGAATTAGACGGTGCTTATCTTTATACATGAAATATATATATTATGTATATGTAGATATGATGATGGCAGAAGAACTGCATTGCACTACCAACACCTGCCCAAAATATAAGCATGGTTTTTTAACGTGTGTCTTGCTGGCGCGAAAGTGGATAAAGTTAGTAATGGTTTGGTGGTCCTGCTTTTGGTGCCACTGGTAAATTACGCCTCAACGAGAAATACTTAACTTGGGCGTGAATACCTGTGCGGTAATGTGTGTGTGCTTTCTAGCTTGAAGCTCACACTTACAGTGATATATAATATATTACTATGTCTGAGCACATTGGAATGAAGATTCAGCACAAAACGCCTTATGATACGAATGAAAAAAATATCCTCCTCACTGTGCACATCCTTTAAAAAACCAAAAGAGAGAAGTAAGCTTGTGAGTACGAAACAAGAAGGGCACATAAAAAAGAAGAATGGTATGGTAGACTTTAATAATGTAGTATCGGTGTTGTGGAGGAAAGCAAGGTTGTAAGGAGATGTGTGTAAGAGAGAAAGAGTTTTAAGTGGAGAGAGAAGAACAGGTACACGAAATTGTTAGGACAGAGATCATAGAACCATTACTCATGAAGGGTTAGGGGTATGAACAGTAAAAAACGCAATCTTCTTTTACTTCATATACACACAAGGAAAAAATATGGAATCACATCTCTGGCTGCTTTTGCTTCTTCAACTTATAACACTTACTCTAGTGCTGCGAGGGATTTTGTAGGTAAGGCATTGTTGAAATGCTCTAACTTACACGTAATTCTATTCAGTCTCAACAGCTCCTCGAACCGTTTTTTTCCCAACTACTTGAAAGAAAGCTCCGCATTCTATGGGATTTTACACGCGCTTAAATGAATATTATCCAGGATTCAGTGGTCTCCATTATGACCGTCTTGTTCGTCCTCCTCACTATCCTTATGGAGCTTTAATGAGCCAACGAAACTAAAGAAAATGGGGCATAACACGCTCATAAAAGTATATCCGTGCATGTTTACGCATTATATCAGAGACCCCTCTTGCTTTCCCTTTTGTAACACAAGCACACATTTTGTATGCAATGAAATAAATAAGGGCATGTGGAGAGTGAAGCTACTACGCATTTCTTGAACAATCACTCATAAAGTTATTATCACTCTCAAACCATAATAATTGGAAGCGTTCTTCGTCTTTTTGTTCAACATACAAGCATCTTTGGAAAAGATGGAGAGAAAGTAAAGGAGTACTTTACATTCTTGGCTTACTCACATCGTCAAAATTGGCATCGACAACGGTTTGAATTTTCCATGTGAGTGAGCGTGAGTAAGGGAAATTTGTAAAGAGCCACAGGGACCGTGCAAACGTTTATTAGCATGATTTTAAAAACAGGTTATTGTTATTGTGCCAGGTTGGCTACGATATATACAGGCTGTTCTCTGTACTTTTTTGTACAATGGGTTACTTTCACTTTCAGCTGGGGCAATGGTGGAATTATGGTTTACACAACGACAAAAGTATAGTTTTCCAACGTGCACAACCAAATCACACATGAACGATCTAAAACTGGAATAGCTTTTATTTCCAAAACAGTACTTGACGATCTTACTGCAGACTACATTTGAAATAAGTTAAGGTACGTTAGCAAATATTTGTTGGTTTGTGTGAGCACTTATATCAGGTACTTTTGCTATTGCTATGTAAAAGGATTTTTCTTTGTGTAGTCACACTGCAGTATACACAAGACATGAAATCATTCATCCTTCATCTGAAACCGTTATTAATATGTACATTCTTACAGTCAATAATACTGACGGAGAAATTTATCAATAGTTTGATTAATGTGTTACAAGGTTTGTTTGCAAAAAAACGCTACCAAGCTTTCTTCTAATACGCATAGGAATATAGGACCAGAATCAGGCTTCGGTAAACAGAAATCATTCAACTAAATGCAGGTGGACGCGAGAAAATAAAGAAGTACAATGGCTTTGTGCCTTTCGACCCCACATGTGATAAAGGTGAAAAGTCGAGTCTTTTGTTCTCTCACAGACGCCTATGCTCAACTAGCGCAAAGTCAGATATTTTATGGGGAAGGATACAAACTAGCGTCCTCAATCGAAGAATACAATGTTGTGTATAAAACACTCTTACTATATACATGCATACGTGTTATTTATATTGTAAATATATATGCCCTTTATAAGTGTACCAACTGGATTCTTTGTAAAAAGCGTATATTATGGGCCCTTCCACTTCCACCACTTTATTGGTAGTGATCATTTAAAGAACCACAGAGAGAGCAGAGAGAAAGGAGTAAGGTTGGTGGCACTTATTTTATGTTCCGTAAAGCGATTCTTAAGCTGAACTTTATCTTGTTATTAGTAGTGTCATGCCAAGTCTAATTTACGATGACTGTTAGAGGTAAAACGTCCAATTATTACTGTTACTTTTTAGTATGCAAAAACCAAACCAAAGGCTACCTTCAGGCTAAACTTCCCCCAGTCTGAATCAATAAAACTTGAGACTTTTACATAAATACTTGCGCAAAGATTATTATTAAAACTAACTTTGCATGTACAAGATGCCTGGACAACTTTGCAGGCTCTATTGGAGATACCGACATTTTGTCTACTACATTTTAAATGTAACCACCTATGTAGCTTACAAACATAGATTGGACTTAGGAAGGACACCAACTCAAACTACTGTACTAGAAATGGGTATGGAAGGACGGGAGAAAATTAGTTGATTCTACTTTATATGCACATGGTCCTCCACCAAATAAATTTCTCCGCCTATGTGTGTGAGTGTGTCCTTTTACACGATGAAAACTTGTGCTTTGCTATCTTGAGACCGTTGAATAGAGTCGTATTCTCGTATATTATACTCTCTGTTACAAAATAAAATTACCATGTTTGTTCAAGTATACCGTGTGTATTCGTATAATTGAGTTATTGTGAAGTTTCTCGGGAAACTCAAAACTTAATTTAATTTTTTTGTTTGACTCATGACACTTTACAATTTCAACGTTCAGCCCTATTTTGTTATTTGATAAATAAGAGTAAGTATTATATAAACATGGAATGCAAAACCATTCCCGGGAAATCTTTTAACTAATGGTAAGTGTACCCTGAATACATGAACTGTTCACATGCATCAGTATAGTAATTAATGATTTCTATTCAGTTAATCATGAGAGATGTAAGCTACCAGAAAAATAGGGTTTGTAGAATGGCTCAAATTTTTTTTCCTACTCCTCCGAAAGGAATAAATCAGCACAAATGAACGAGTCAATGATGAAGTCCTCTACAAAATCCTAGTTATTGCTACTGCCATTTTGAATACAAAAAAACGAAAGAGTAGAAAAGGAGAAAAAAAAACTTCACCGAGTAAAGTACTTCCTCTTCTACCATTTTCGTTAGGAATCAGCAATATCTTGAGACAAAAGATGCATTGACGTGAGAGAAGTTTGTAATTTTCAAGCTGAATGGCTGTTGAGTGTTTGATAGCGAGAGTGCATGAATGAAAATACGTTGTAGAAAAAAAGGGAAGAGGGGGAATAACTAAGGATTCTTTTGCTAACAGTTGTTGGATTTTTGTCTTTCCAGCTTACCTATTACAGTCATACCTATACATACACACGTTGGTATGTAGACATTTCGTTTTACTTTTTTAGAGTGACTGCCATCGGGCGTAGGAGAGTATCTATTCGAAGAAATCAACTTTTGCTTTTTAGATGTAACGGTATATAGAATCATGGATTGGAGTGTAGGTAGTTTTTTCCCACTTTATAAGGTATTAGCTTTGTCCAATGGCCATGGATTTGACAGCCCACTTGATCAAGATGTCAGAACCAGTTCGTCCAGTCCAGGGGTTTGAAAAAAGAGTAATGGAGAACTTTGGAGAAGAGGAAAACTTTTCTACACAAAATCCTCCTTCAGTTCAACACTCCTGAGACCTATTCTTATGCTAATTCTAGTCATTGCTGAAATTGCGATAGTTGTTCTCTGTTTTAACTGCCCAAAAGCAATAATAACCATCGTATAGTGTAATGCTCTGTTTCCATCCTATTTTCTCCTTACACCTTATGTTCCACCTTGTCCCTTATCGTTGTACTCATACTTTTAAAACATATTTACCTTACCATCACATATAGATAGTAGGGATGACCGATGCCATCTTACACAATATTATAATACTGAACATGGGTCTGGTTAAAGTTTACCTGGTTACGGGGTAAGAATAAGTTTATTTACATATACGTGCATAAAATATATATTTTCATACTACCGTACAAATTCTATTTATAGCCGGTTGCTGTTTACATATCCATTTAGTATGCAGTTTAATCAAAGATTTCATACAAAAACCACAAAATAATTAGTTTATCGTTTTGTTGTTTTGCTATGAATTTCCAAACAAGTGAATTAAATTTGCTGCTCATTATCATTTTGTAAAGTAGGAAAATTGTAAAAATGAAATCCATCAAAATCAAATTTGCATCTAATAACTTAAAGCTGATTTTTTACAAAGTGGGCATGGATATTGTGCGCATTACAGGTGAAATGAAAGAAATTGCAACTTTCGTAGTTTTCAATTTCTGGCATTTTATTAATAGAGGATTTCCGAAACATGCATGTAGGTAAATGTACATATGCATAGTTCTGTCTATAAGCATATTAGAGCAACTTAAATTTTCTCCTTCAACACCAGAGCAACTTTTCTGGTATTTTCAAAAGTAGCTGAAGAAGTTTTGCGCTTGCTGTCCATGTCAGTGTGTTCTTGTTCTTCTATCATGAACGAGGGAGCCATTTTAACTTGCGAAAATATAGGCTCAATGAAGTAACCAAGCTTTTAAGTATGTAGTCCTTCACGTCATCTGCTCACAAAAAACTTTTTCAAATATACGCTTCTTTCTGATATTTCGAAGTTCCTGAGACGAGAGTGTGTAAACCCAGCAATTGTAAGCTATATGGCATATAAGATGGTCACATTCTCTGTCAATTATATTATATTCCCATACTTTTATGGATTTTTAACTTTAAAATACCTACTGACATCTCTACTTTTAATTCAAGTTTTCGGGTTGACATTGACTATGGTCACTCAAAATATGAATGTATGAATATGTTATTATGTAAGTATTCACTGTCCAATGGAACATTTGATATACCTGCTAATCTATGAATTTCAATATGAATTGAAGAGTATTGAATGCACAGCTAATACCTTCAGTTTAGAACTTTTGTCTATAAAGTTTTGCAGTAATTTTATTGTACCTTGAAGTAACTCGACAGGTTTGTTTAAAACACCACTGTAAGTAGTACTAAAGCATATCATGTAGTAAGAAAATTTAAATGTTTGAAGGTGCTCTAAGGCGTCACTGCTTTACGTCGTAGGGATTACTGTGCAAGTTCTTAATATAACATGTAACAGTATTGTATATGTACGAGTACGAAAGCTCACATATAAAGATTAACATTTGGCTTGAAACTACCTGTTTGAAAATGACTTTTTTTACAATACAATCATACTCAATTTTTGGAGATGACATTAGCACTTGGCGACGGTTTGTGGTTTTCTCTCATTTCGAACTAAGTCCTCACAGGAAATAAGCTTGAGAGATATTACGAAAAGACGAAAGCGGAAAATTATTATTGACTAATGAGCATGTAGACTTCAAGAAGAGCTCTGCTCTATCTTTAACTTTTAATTACGGCAAAATCAATAATTCTTATGACCCATACAGACATAAAATCATGCTGCATTCGTACGCAAACATTTGTAGACATTGCATGTTCACCCCATGAACAACCTTTAATTTACGTATATGTATGCAGTTCTAAAAAGGTATAACTAACAATTGACGCACTTTGAATTTAACGGAAGTCCCTAGAATTCTTGAATCTTTCACATCTTTGACGTATCGAATTCCAAAATTTGTGTGAAATGGATGATGTGAAATATAAGTTTCAAACAAAATCAATTTGAGTTGCTATACTATAACCTTAGTCCTTCTAGCATATAATACCTTTCGTTTGGGGTCAACAATCGTAATTTAGAGTGCACATACACCCGTAAAATTCAACATGCTGCATTTGAAATGACCCAACCGACCCAGATATACATGCATATAATACATTACGTTATTTGATTAACACGTGAACATTTCACGTCTTTGAAAACGTCGGATTTCCATGTAATTGTAACCAAAGTGATGATTAAACCATGCAGTTATTCTTTACAGCTTCGTCGAAAATTATTTAGCGTCTACATTACACAAGATTGTAGGATAGAATCTAAGCTCATGATTATAGGCGCCCACATAAACAACTCATTCCACTCTTGCAGTAATTTTCAGGCTTATTAGTAGTACACGAGAAAGTTTTTTATAGGATGAAAAACAGTCTGAGGAGTCTTGTTTAAGGTCGCATCCGGTTGGTAAGCGTCTGTAAGTGTGTGTATGATTGTATGGAGGGGCCAGACGAGACCAGTAGATTACGAACTACATAAAGGTATATATGTACCTTGTCGAGAAGTGTGTTAATGATAGTAATCATGGCAGAAAGTTTTCTTCTCACATGCTTAATGGCCACTAACCCTTTGGGACGAAGTATGTAGTACAAAGATGTCACGACGAACCACAGAGAGAAAGAAGAAACGGAACAGAAGGTTCGGTTCGTATAACGTACATATGCTACCTTAGCCACCAGTGTAGTTTTGTGGTGCTCCCCTACACAAGTCTTCTTCTGCTGGTGGTGCTAATTCTTTCTCTACTTTGCCATGGCTTCTCGGAGAAAGTAAGTCCGGAATGTCAAAAGAGAAGTTTTTGGTTTGAAAAGTAGATAAATAAAGTATTTTGAAAGGGTACAAATCAAAAGGAAATTTTCTCTTCACCTCATGATATATTATGCATGTATGTTATATGTGTACCTATAAGAAAGACGTGCTTTTTGACTAATGGGTGAGTTTTGACTCGCTGTCAGAGACGTAAACGTAGAGTTTGGTAAGGTAAACAACAATTTTCTCAATAAGAACATGTTACATTATTTTGCTGTTGTAGGACAGGTCTTAAAAACGACTCTAACATTGTTCCGAGAAAATTAGTGTGGGTATGTCAAAACTACTTTGGGTATATGAATGTGTATTATGCTATGCATAGTATGTTAACTGCAGCGAGCTGTACAATAATTAATCAAAGTTTATTACATGTGTCCAACAGCATATACATATACCACCACTCTTTTACACAACATTTCAGAGTTAAGGCCATTTGTTTCTCCAGGTTGCCTACAAAAACATACATTTTACATATATCTAAGAGACTACATCATTGCATGAAATATTTTTGTCCATTTCTCCTAAAACTTTGTATAGGAATGGAGATGGAGAATTAGCAAACTAGATGTTTTGAATGATACACCTGGATACTCTAAATTAAAAAGCAGGATCCTGCTCATTCATTCGCGATGCTTCTTTTCCCAGGCTTAGTTCGACATCAGAGAAAAATTTCATTTACGAGAACACACCTGAGAACACACAAAGAACACAAGTCCTCCCGTTTCAAATACATTTTACAAGAGAGACGAAGAGAGAATCTGTTATGGTCATTAAATAGGCAGAGTTGGAGTTCTTTGAAGCACAGCATGCAGCAGAGCGGAAATTCGTTGAAGCTCTGTGTAGTAAACCAGACTAAGTAAAGCTGCTAACTACTGACAAAAACCCTCTGACGAAGAAGACTCACTACTTGCATTTTCTACTATCAAAATAATAGCAATGGTGTACGTCAGATTGTTTTAGGTCTTCCTAACCAGGCAAAAAACCAGCAGGACAAGGAAACGTTTTTTACCGTCTGTTCTTGCATGCCAATTTTCAAGGATCATAGAATATTGTCATCATCATACATGTAGTTGGAGTAAAGCTTGGGAACGATGGATTTTTGAAGTTAGATTTCTTTTAATCGATCTATTTACTATAAATCTAAAGTTTTGGTTTTTCCATTGATATGCATAGGAATATATATATATGTATGTGTGTGTTACCAATAAAATTTGGACATTTCAGACAAGTTGAAATTAAATGACGCTATATATGAAACATCACTGGCTTGTGTACCACACACAATACACTGCTAGTTTTACCGCAAACCCGTAACCAAAATATTTATTCCTCATAAAGGACTAATGTAATCACGTTACCATTGCTAGGGAAAAAATAAACGCACACAACAACAGAAAATGAAAGTAGTTTTTGTGTGAGGACCGCACGTAATACATGGGTTTGAATGGATCTTTGTCAAACTAAAAAAACATCACTGGTTCACGATGCGACAATCCGATATCCCTACAACATTATTAGTGGAGAAAGTGGTACGTAGCATGGCTAGCTAGATATGGATGTGTCTGCTGACGGTACGGCTGTGACAAATGTATATCTTCCGTGCCTGGAATTACAACAACGCTCAAGACATTGTGTGGTGTGACGCAACATACATTATATTGTATACGTCGTGTAATACTCCTTTCACTTCTAGAATTACTTGTTACGTTTTATGCCTAGACCATGTATAAAAAAAGTATCAGCGTATATTTATGTGTGTTCACAAATATAATCTTCTGTCTGAAAAAAAAGTATGTCTGTCTGCGTGAAAGTATGAAAATACGACGAGCAGTTGTTTATTTCACATGTGGCGAATAGAGTATAAATATAGCCAGCTATTATAATAATATGTGCATAACATATTATCAAGAAATCAGCTTATTTTAAGTGATGTTATTTGTACATGTGGAGCCAGCCGTAATATTTGTCTGTAAGAAAAATGGACTGCAAATAGCCGAATCTTAACTTAAGAATTTCGGACATGATTAACAGTTACAACTTTTACCATACTGTTTCCATATTTTGAGCGAGTTTGATAGCATTGGAGTTGAAGATGGTCTGTGGTCTTCCAACGTGAATTTTAAAATGATTTAATTGGTTTAAATATTACTCTTGATCTTTGTAATGTATACTTATTTTATATAAAGTATTTTAATTAGTTGGAAACGGAATGGAAAGTTTTTGAGTAGTGGCAAGACACAGTGCAAATATATAAGTGAGTAAACATACTCTTTTTGTTTATCATTGAGCCGGAGACGAGCAAGAATATGTCAGTCCGAGAAAATTTTAATAAAGACTATGTCAAACAAACTTTTCTACGAGAAGAATGCGATGGTATGGCATCATAAAATTGCAAACGACCACGTGTCGCTTATAGTAACGTTGTATCATCTAAAAATCCGAGAATATGTATAATGAAACCTGGAGCGTAAAGACAGCATTAAGTAACCAAAAATAAACTTTTAGTCCGTTTCGTATTAATGCCTTGGCAGTCTTAACAATTTCTTAGAAATCTTATAGAACCCCAATAGTTAGGGATATTTACAATATTTACCAAACCTGCCAGCAAAGTTTATACGCTTTTGTCCCATGCAAATTATTATTGCCAGAGTTGAAAATGAATGATAAAAGTTCCGAAGCACCTTCACCATATGTGTGTATAGTATGTATAGATTTCACGAATGTTTCCCTATAAACCAATTTTTTATGTAAATTATGTCAATGTGTGCCTAAAGGGTTAGGAAGAAGTAGGCATGCAAGCTTGAAACTGCGACCTATTGGAAGAACTACAGAATTTAAATTGAGATGAGCGCCTCACTCCAATTTAAAAGAAGAAAGGATGCATACTTAAAGCATTGTACTGATTTAGCCTGGATTTCACAAGGTAGAAACAAGTCCTTTCCTGGTACTTTTGTGCTGATAATGACTTAGCAAGTCAATTCGTATTAATCTGCTTGCATCTGAAAATTATTGAGCTAAAATAAGTCCTTCATACTGGTGCCATAGAGAAAGCTCAAAACAAAATGATAATTCCAGTTGTCCTCAACTGCAAGACAGCTACTGACACATTAAAATTCTTAACTGCTCTTAAGACTTACTATACTTGTCTGGGTTGAGATTGGCAGAAGGTCAATCACAGATACGTTAAATGAGATTGCCAGAAGCAGCATGCATGCAGATTCATTTGCTTTCCCTTGTTTTTGCTACGCACCAAATGACATGCTATTGCTAATGCTAAGTTTGAAATCAGAGACCGTTTCCTCATAGGCATTGCAAAACAGGGGAAAGCGATGGTTGTGACATTTTATGCATTGGTTTACTTCACTTCAGGACATGTTTTTCTGCGTTACCCTTATTGATTTGTGTTTAGTATTTATGCATCTCCAAAGTGTAATGTGAGACTATGGAGAGTATGATACATACAATGAGTGTTTTCATGTCTATATTATGTATCCCTAATGGCAATCAAATACTTCAAAGTGAAATGCAGGTTATGCAATAGAAATAGAATACGTATAATACACACATCATATAAGTTCAATAAGCTGGTAGAGTAACACTGTTTTAGGGCATTTTGCACTCGGAGCCATCCAGAATAAGTCAAGGTGGAAGGATTCTATTTGTGGCGCATATAAAATTCATCCGTGCATTACATGTCAAAGGCGAGTTAGAAGCATAGTCACTCACAACACAGCCAGCTAAGCAAAGATGAGCAAGGAAAGAATTGTTGGTTGTAAAATATCAGAAAATGTAGTTTTGGGTGTGAGGATCACATACATATACCAAAATATGCACGTATGCATGTAAATATTCAAGAGTTGTATCAACTTACTTATTATGCATGCATGCTATCTTTATTGTCTCCCTTTTCTTACACAAACAACTGCATGAAGATTGTTTTAAAACTTATTTTACTAAAAGCACCATCGTGTGTGTGCCTCTCACTCTTACTTTCCCTTCGTGGTGTAGGTAGAGTGAAGACACATGTTTGCTGCCTCGATCTGTACTTTCAGCTTGACTCCCTAAGCTCGTCTATTGGGGACCTTTCTCCTTCTTTCTTTTGTCTTATACCCCCTCGTTTGTTTCGTCATTTTATGAATGCGTTGAAGAAAAGTCGAGATTTACGCTTAAATTTCAAGAAAACTATAACATTTGTTTCATTCTTCTCTTTCACAGACCTTATTTTCCTATACAAGTTATATGGTCTTGCCTTACTTACTCTCCTTCCGCATCACACGTTACTTTACCTAACTTACTCTCCAAACAACTGACACAATGAAACAGGCACCGAAACATTTTTGACAAACACTACTGCGAGGAGAAAAGGGAATAGACTAAAATGGAATGTAAGTGTATCCTGCATCAGTAAAAGGTTGAATGCATAAAACACATGCCTCGCATCAACTTTCATTCCTTCATGACACAAATTTTCACTTTTTTCCCTATTGCTCTGCTCAGCTCTCTTCCGCTACTTCTCCGCTTGGTCTTTTGTCTTCGTACAATGGCTCTTTGCACAAGGGATTCTTTAGTTTACATTGAAATGTCACAAAATAGGAGAATTGTCGACTTTTTTTTCTTCTTCCTGCATCAGTAAACGAATTTCAAGTGGGTCTTTTTATTATCTGTTAGATGAATGTCTGCGTATAGGTTTGTATTTTGGAGAAAGTATGAAAGCAAGATATGCAATGACTGTCTCAAGATGTTCACCTTTGGTTATACCCACAATTATATTGCTAATTGAACTGATTAGCTTACATGTATCAACTTTTTCACAAGAATTTTTAATAGTCCTTGTTTCCCCCATTACAATTTTAAACGACAAACTTTGCAAGTGCACTTAAGAGCCAAGGAAAGTTACCTCTCAATGGTAACGGTTAAGCAGTTACAGGAAATAAATTGTGTTTGTCATTTTATTGAATATTTCTAGGGAGTTTAGGTAAATAATTTAAATAAGCTGAATAAAATACATTTTGGATGTATCTATGTATTTATTTCGATATATTTTGAATTGTAGAAATCCATGTTATAAAAATAGTACCTAATGGAAAATGCAGTTTATTAAATTTTTTATTCTCAATTGGTTCCTCGTTATGCTAAACGCGCAAGCTAGACAAAGGAAAAATCCAAAATACATTGAGCAAAGGAAATTCAAGGAAATTGATTTGCTTAATACTGTCTTATAAAGTGAAGTTGATTGGTAAATGTGAATCTTCCATTTCCAATTTACTCCTCTAGTCAGGTTGATTGAGTGACGGAGCAGAGCTTTTAGCAGAGTTATACAAGTTGGGTAAGCAAAACCAAGGGAAAACTATCGTTCACCACAAACTGTGTTATGATTCTGGTTTTATGGTATGAAAGCCTAATAGGTACTCAAGAGTAAGAGCAAAGTCAAAGCTACTTTCACAACACTGCTTTTACTATGTATTGCGAGCACTCATGATGTACCGATTTCTACTATATCATTTTTAATGTGTAGACACCTAAGCAAATACTATGTATATTTATGTGTAAAAGTATGCATATATCCTTTAAATCTACATTTCCACTAAAAAATAACGCTAACAGCAGATGAATCTCTGGAAAAGAAGCATTAAGTAGGTGACAAAAAAGATTGACGGCTTTTTGTCTGCCACTCTTTGTCAGCAACACTGTGAACTCCATTGTTGTGCTGTTGGAAAGCTGGTATGGTGTGGTGAATGGATTGAGGAAACTTTGGGAAGCTAACAGAATCAGCTCTTTTCCCTTGTCAAGTTTATAATTGATGTTTAGAAAAGTCTGAATTGTATGCATCAGAAAATACTACCACCTGATTTCCAATCGTAAATGCTACTTTCCGATGCTACTTTGACAAGTGATGTGATACTATATTCTGTTCTCAGGAAAAAAATTCTTGGGTGGAATGGGAAATGGACCGATGTGTATGTCTGTGCTTGACTTATTCATTGATCTACAAGGGAAGAAAGAGGAGAAGGAAATATATGTTGTTTTCGCTTTGCATTTTAATAATATAGGGCCGGAGGAAATATCATTATTCCTGTTTTCAAACCAGAATGTTAACAACAGAAAGAAAAAACAGTTATACTGCTATAACAATATTGTTTATACGTATTCATTTCTTTCCATTTCTCCAATAAGGAAACATATCAAACGAAGGAATTGTTTTTATTCGTTAGTGACTACTTACGACACGAAAGTTACTTAAAATGAACTGTCAGTCAGTCAAGCTCAATTTGTCTCTTCCCTACTTCATTCATTGTTTACTCCTACGATGCGCTCTTTTAACTAATACCTAACTGTTTCGAGAAACTCTTTCTAAAGTATTTAATCAAAGAAAACTTAATTCGTTTATTTTCCTCTTTTTAAATTTTCCGTGTCAAAATACTTTTCTTTTCGAAGGTACGACGTGCTTAATTAGTTTTCTTTATGCAAAGACAACAGTATATAAATGCTTTCGTTTTGACAAATATGATGACGTCTCGCCTCATAGAAAAGACTGATTTTTAGACTATTTGATTCGACAGCCTAAATAAAATACACATTTGTAAACAATAATCAATATTTTTTTTATAAAACTTTATCAGCCAAGTTAAATATTTCTCTACTGACTTAACTAAACAGTTTATTTTCCTTATGTCAAATTTGAAACTCCTACGACTTTATTAATACCATGACGAATTGAAGTCACAAATACATAGGTACTCAATTTAGGTGGTTTCTAAAGAATGGTACAAAATTACTTTGCTGCACTCACGGAAACGTAAGACTCAAATCAATCACAATCAACTAACACTCACATTTTATCTGTACCTTACCTACGTTTAGTGTATTTGTTATTGAAGAAACACACCAGAGATCAACCTTATCTCATCAATCATACCGTCTTAATACACATTTACTCAGCAGGTGACTTTCATTGAATGAAACTTTCTTTTTGGTGAAAGCCATTTTGTACTAGATATCTTCGGGAAAGCATAGAAGGAAAAACTCATTCACATTCATTCATCAGTTTCCTGCTGCCTTTTAAGACTCCTGCTAGTCAACTTGTGTCCGTGGAAATGATGCTCATATACCTGCGTTTTGTTACACAGAAAATAATATCTGGGGGAAATTATTAAAAGTAGTAGCAGTTCCTACACTATCCATTTACTTAATTGAATGTCAGAGTATGAAGTAGTAGCATTTGGAGTACAGCATATTATGTAGTAGTATAATAATATCAACTTGTCTTTATCTCTACTCTTTTTATGTATGTAGGTAATGCATGTACCTGGGTAGAATTATACCATATAATGTATATAAGTACAGTGCCTTTGTGTTTGTGCACTGCCACTGGAATTAATGTTACCGGAATTAGGAAGCGGATAGAGTCATTTGTGAAGTCAATTGCTTGCTTAGACTTTTCAATCCTGTCTGACTTGCCATGTCTATTAATGTAATAACAATCAGATTATGCATCCTTTTGGATGGATTTTGAAAGGTGAATTGGCATCCTTGCGTCTTACTACTTATGGGAAATAATAATTAATTTAATTACTACACGTTTTCATACATAACAACGAGTATATACATATTTTGGCTCTTTTACTTACACTACATCCGGCCTCATAAGTAAATACTAATTACCATCAAATTGGGTTCCATGCAACCTGCATGACAACAATAATAATTAATACTTATTAAGACAAAAACTTGTTACTATTACAGGAAGAAATAAATGGATACTTCCTACTCACGTATACAAACGTATTCAAGAGTAAAAGGAAATTAATTAACGAAGTAAGCGGTATCTTTATAACAAGCATAACTGACCAAGTTCCAAAATACTACAACGGGAAGAATATTCTCGAAATGTCAAGCTTAGACCAATGGTAACTCATTTTAACACATTATAATTTATTCAGCAAGATGTTTTATCCAATGATAAGAGTCAATAGTGTCTTGACTACGCGTTATGTGGTATAATAGTTATAGTTGCAGTTGTTACGTGCATAATATGTACCTAGCCTATAATCCTTATATCATATATCACACACAATTTATGCAGTTGCATTGTGTTTAAGCTGGGGGAATAGTGAGACGTCAAAACTAAAAGTCTAGTATTGATAGACTTAATGGATACACAATAATCACACGACTGCATCCGAAGGTCCGTTATAAACTCAATAATTAAAACAACCGAATCGATGCTCCCCTATTCTAACACGATCAATTTAATTTAATGGGCGATTACTGTTGTATAATATAATGATTTTTATTTCCCATTCTTTATTTGTTGTTCCATACACCACACCAGGTATCCAGTTAGTTGTAAATAAATATTTGGTGTGAGTCATGAAGTATTTATCATGCGATTTATCCAAAGTAGAAAGCGTAGTGAATAAAATACAACCGTGTACAATATCACTCTACTCCATACGCAGTATGCATTGTGTGGCTTGTGTTCTTCCCGTAAACAACTACTTGTGCCTAACTACTGTTCCAATCGTGGTGGATGTATAACGGGGGGTAGACATGTATCTGAATAGATAATATGTGGAACTATTGTATTTCCAAAGGAGAAATATGACTTCTCGATATTCCTACTTAGGTGTAACTAAACTAGTATGATTGGAATCACTACTGCTGAGTAGTGCAGCCCATACACAACACATACTCATAATACGTACCTCTAATAAAAGAGGAGAAAGCAGAACACTGGGATTCAATTTCGGTGTAACTTTGTTAAGGGAATACTTCTTATGACAGTGAATGAAGCAAGGAAAAGAATCTAGGAATCATCCATC
This sequence comes from Orchesellides sinensis, assembly GCA_027744375.1. Taxonomy (NCBI): domain Eukaryota; kingdom Metazoa; phylum Arthropoda; class Collembola; order Entomobryomorpha; family Orchesellidae; genus Orchesellides; species Orchesellides sinensis. Next base: position 35,496 of record JAHZNG010004362.1, read on the forward strand.
AAACGGTGAAAAAGGCATGGGAAAGGTAGTCCATTTATATTACATTAAGAATGAGACAGATCTCATGTGGATGACAAAGAAACGGATTCGGTCTTTTCACAAGGGATTTCCCATCATATAATATAGAGGGTCACCTGGCTACTTTTGACCTTTCGTTTTCGCTCAGGTTCCGTCTATTATTTGGCCTCTCTTCTTTTATTCTTTCTTTTTGTGTGAAAATTTATCTCCCATTCTCAAAGCTTAATGCAACGAAATGAAACGTTTGAGAAATACGAGACGTCGTTCCCATTGAGTCGGCTACTTTTATTCCTGTTCCAGGAAGCAAGAGTAGAAGGCAGTGATAGAGAGAGAGAGAGAGAGAGAAGGAGGCCTCATGTGTGCTTGTATATTTATTCACTTACTCGGTTACTCACTCTTCCTCTCATACGCCTTTTATTCTTCTTAAGCTGTATTAGATGAAGGCGGCACTAGAAAAGTAGTAGTCGTAATGGGATTGAGTACAGAAGAATTATGTAGTCACATACTGAGATTACCTCATGTATTAAAACATAGGCTTGAAGATTGTCGCTGGATTTTTTTTGTATCCCTCTCTGCCTACTTTATTTTTTAGTTAGTGAGGAGAGACAAAACAAATACTAGTGGGAAAAGGATCAAAATCAGAGGGTATAAAAGCAAAATGCAGACTACTACCTAAGTATACGGATTGCTGTGTCAAAGGTAACTGCATATTGGATACGATGCCCATGAGTCAGACTAACAAAGTGAAATAAGGGATAAAGCTATAGAAGACGAACTTTGGTATGCCACTGAGATACACGAAATGAGTGTAAGTGCGATTCCATATTATGTGTGGCGTGTGGCAATAATAATACAAGAAGGCAACCAAGGAAAGAGCGGCAGAGGTAGGAATCCAGAAAGAAGAGATAATCTTGCTTTTGTATAAAAAAGTGGATGAAAGTAGGAGTAGTAGGGTACGACAACTGGGTTACATAAATATAACTACTTTTCCATTGAATTTTATTCCTTCTACCTGCTTATGTAGCTTACACATGCATATAATACTGCTCACTCCCACTCTTTTATTTATATCATTTTTGCATGGAAAGTTAATACAGTGTAATGTATACGCTATAACTTTACTGTCGCAGATACAAGTGTGTCTACTAAAACTATGTCTGAAGAAACCACGTATACACATTATTATTTTTCGTCTTTCTTTCTTCTTCTTCTGAGAAACGCAGCAATTGCTCTGGTTCGCATTTTGCAACTCCCAAAATTTTCTCTCGCTTCCGATCTTCACATTTTTTTGTTACATCTTGTAAATCTCCTTTTCTCCTTATTTCCTCTTAACATTTTCCATCGGCCTTCTCGCTTTTTTTTTCTTTTCTACCGGTATAAAATATTAGGGATAAAAAAAATTCCCATGGAAAAGGGAATGTAATATTTTCTTTCAAAACTGCTGTTAGCAAAATAAATTGAAATAATGCGGAGCACTCCATGATCACAGCTCACAGTGTTTTCACTCGCTCCTCCGCCACAGATCCCGTATCAAAGTACTTTTCGCTATTACTATTGAGCTCAAGTCATTAAGATTTTGCAAGTTCATATAGGCACTGATACTGTTTACTCGTATACTTCCTTTCCCGAGCAATGTGACATTGTATACAGTGACTATATAACGGCAAATGTATATATTGACTTGGCAATAAGTTTTTTCGAGAGATAAATTCTATAAAAATGCATTATCGTAATATATGCATATTACACCATAAAAATCGCAGACTCAGCATTTTACCCCTGGTGAAAGTGTGAATCTCTAGCATAATGTCTTGTATACGTGAAGTATTTTTCCAAGTTGAAAAATATGCTTTGATAAATGCATTCTTTTCTGCGTTTGATGGCCTCCTATGGGAACATTAGAAAATAAATGTAATAAATCGTTGCTTGGTAAAAACAAAAGCAGCAATTCATTCTATGAAATTACACACGTTCTATATTCTACGCTAAACTTAGCCTTAATCGAAAACTAAATTTTTGGAATCTCTTTCTTAATTTGTTCATTTTGTTTTAACGTTACAAGAGGCCGATTTCATTGGATATTTACAGTTCTAAGTATGTTAAAAACAAGAGGACGACATTAACGACCATTAAAAATCCATTACTTTAATTGTTAAAAGAAGAAACTACTTAGCAAACAACCAGGATTAATTTTCATTTTTAAACTACTTATTATTACTAACGTAAAAACAAGCATGATATCTTTCAAAACGAAACCTGAAGCTTATTGTGTTAACATACGCATATTTTTAAGTATTACTTAAGAATCTTAAACATTGTCTTTGTTATGTCGCACGTATCTTCTACCCACAATATTTTACATAAAGTCATGGCGTACCATGCGGTCTTAATTTCAACAAACACAATAAGTCTTCGGAATATCTTGTTGGTCTGAACTTCACATACCAAGTTTACAAGTCTAAGAAGCAAGCTGTGGTTTGGAGGTACATCTTGTACACGTTGAAGAATTAGTATCACGCACCATTAGCAAACCACATTGTACTACAATGAATTTGGTGATTTCCCTACATTCTACTGCTTTCTTTGTGCGATTTCTACTCATATTCAGCGATTCCCGACTTTCACCACAGAGTTAACTTTACAAATAGGCTCACCCTAAACGTATTAACATTATAATCATCCAGCTTTCTCCATTTTCACGATACAGGAGACAGGTGATGTAATTATCCTTTAATCACAGTTGAAAGAGAACCCTTATCTCACAAAACCATTCAGTGGAAACGGAAGTGAAAGTACATATATGGTAGAATAGAATGGTAGCCTTTAGAATACTGCTCTGAGTTTCATTCCAAATCGAATGCAGTAAGTTTCATGCACTACAGGAAAAATGCTACATTTGTCTTGTATAAGAACAAAGTTAAGTAAATACTCTCTCATTATTATAGAGAAACTTAAATTCATTGTATATTGTATACTACACATAATACCTCAATTGTATACTATTGACTACGCCATCTTCCAGAGAATTCACAGCTAGAGCTTGTACGTACGTCACACGCGCATTTTTCTAAATTATTCCTCTTTTACGCAAAGAACTGATGTTGAACCACTGAGCGAAAGAGGAAGACTCATGAATATCAAAGAAGACAGGTCACGAAGCATATGCATGTCATTATTTGCCTCTTTGTATTCATTTTGTATACATATTTATTGGCAACAACTGCTTTGTGTCTTCATGTTTATTCTCTACTTTAATCTCTGCAACTTACTCCTTAGTCAAAAACTTTTTTTTAAAAGAAGTTTGCATAAGTAAAAAAGAAAATTCATCCAACTGCATTGGCTGAGATCAAGAAGATAATGACTTTAATGACGATATATAAGACGGAGGTAGGTTGTACTCCATACATATACTATCAACTACATATAAAAAGTTAAAGGTTGCACAAATGCTTAAAAGAAGAAAATTTATCTATCGTGATGACATATTATGTAAACATATATCATATGTATAAGCTGTAATACTGGTATTTGTACTTTCCATCTCGTTTTCTTTCCCCTTTGAAGTTTTTTACTTTTCATAAAGACTGCTTTGACTTTCCAGCATATTATAAAGCACATTAAACTCAACCTGTCTATGCATTACTTTCTACATGTCGTGTGTGAGTCGACAAAAGCTTCATATAAGAACAGTGAACAAACAAAGCTGCTTATGAATTACAACTTGTGCTTGTAGTGCATATACAAGTTTATACTCTTTCCATTCGAGGTTTTTATAAATGCTGCTCTTGTCATGCTCATCTTGTCAACTTTCAAATATTAGACGTTGTCTCTTCCTCTGGAAAAAAATGCTTGTCCCGCAGCAAACCTCATCCCTTCTCTATTCTAAACTCTGTAACAAAATTTATTAATAAGCAAACTTTCGTTGATCAGTCCGATTTAAATGAATGTACGAGGCTCTTGTTT